>PVJX010001091.1:0-182234 GCA_004027295.1 Dolichotis patagonum | reverse complement strand
GTATGTGACAATATGGACAACTATTTGGAAGAAAACAAGAGTCAATATGATAGAGAGTGAATATCTCCAATTGTCTAGCTTTGAAATTTATGTCTTACATTGCTTTCTTGTGATCCGCTTTGCTCTGTTTTGTTGTGTTTAATTTTACCCTATTGATATAATTGCATGTATATTTGAGTGGGTAAGATGGATGACCATAGTGTTGTTTTTGTCAGATCGTGGAGCAGAACTATTAACAGTCTCACTGTTTGAATGTCTACTTTACATGCTTTAACTTTGTAATTTGAACAACTATTTCCAAGAAGTCAGTATGTAATTAGTCAAGTAATAATTTCTTAGGTTTTATTGTTGTGGTACTTTTCATTTTTTCCTTGGAATATTGTATTGTTGCTACCCTTTATTCTGTTTTATTTTGTTTTGTTTTTTCCTCTTTAAATAAAATTATAAAAAAAAATAAAACTTTGTTCCTATTTATACTTTGGTTTTCTCATATTTAAGAAACCATATGATATTTAAACTTCCATGTCTGGTTAATTTTATTTAGTATTGTCATCTCAAGAGCCATCTTTTTCTCTATGAATGACTCAAATTTATCCCTCTTTGTGGCTAAGTAGAACTACACTGTGTAAAAATCCCGTTCTCCTTATCCATCCATCTGTACCCCTAACAATGTGGTAACTGTGTACCCCAAACTATATGCCAAGATGTCCCAAAGAGCCATGCAACCTTTTAACACATCAATGATGGGACTGTCATTCATATATCTTGCTGTTGCATCACTCTGAACCACCAATGGTACAAGTCAGTGGGAACATGCTATATTTGAGGGAAATACAGGGATATTCAAAATTTGTCAGACACAGAGACAAAAAAAATCAAAACATGGCGATTGCCTTCTAGGAGCTAACAAGCTAGCAGAAGAGACAAATGTGTCCAGAGATAATTATAATGTGGTCATGGTAGTATTAGCTGTAGGTACATAATGGACACATAGGCAAGAAGGAGTAAACTTGTGCTCTGGGTCTTCAATCACAGGAGACAAGTCATTAAGGATCACTTCAGACAGGAAGTGGTGGGCTCTACATGTGCAGCACCAAAGCTACTGAAGAGAAAATGTTAGTTTACTGCTTGAGATGTGACAGTGATGACTGTCAAGTGAGACTTGACAGTGATGACTCCAGTGGCCACTCCTTTCCCGAGCTTTGAGAAACCAAAGTTTCCACTTAGGAGTGGGACTTTGAGCTTAAGAAGCTGGTAGTCAGGTGTATTCAAGGCCTCTTGAAATGACCATGGCTGGGGGACCCCGAGGAGTGGATTAAGTCAAATGCACCACTGTGGGTGTCTGCGACTCGCAACATGACTTTCTTAGCAACAAACCATCTGCGTGAAGATGTGCCAGGGGACCCGCTGACTCAGAGCTCCTCACTGTCTGTGTCGTGATGTTAAATGGATACTTAGATCTGTTTTCATGTTCTGCTGTGGAACTGCCCTTGCTGCAATAGAGGTGGTGGACGACAACCCAATACTAGGGAAGAGGACACAGACCACACTGCAAAAGGCTTTCTGGTGGCAGTGGTCACAGTCCTTTCTACAGTGCTTCAGTGAAACTGTGTACATTACCTTTGCCCTAGAGGCCCTTCTCATCATGTTTCCACAGATCATTAGGGATTCCCTAGACAAAATGTGACATCCATCCAACCAGAAGCAGTTTCGAAACAGGGAGTCACTGGTGTGTGACTTGGGCCTCAGGAGGGAGACTCCCTCTGTGACTGAACAGTTTACATTACAGCCTCTGGTCAATCCCAAAAGGTAGCTTAACAAATGACAGCAACAACAAATTAACCGTATGGCCAATTAATATAATTTGTCATAATTATAATTATAGCAATTATCTATGTGAGTGAATTACTAATATGCACATTTAATGTGGGCCTTTTTGAAGTCAAGCTGTACTATTTTAGAATGAAGAAATTTTATGAATACATATAAATATATATATAGTAGATAAAAAGTACAGAAATTGCTCAGTACTAAAAAAGTTCTATTGCCAGGGATTTAGTTCAGTGGCATAAGTGACTGCCTGGCAAGCATGAGGTCATGAGTTCCACCCCTGGTACCAAAAAAAGAAAAAATCATATGAAGCTACAGTATGAAGTGAGAAGCTATTGGGCAATGTTTAAGGGTTAAAGTGCTAAAGCCATTTCTGTACTACTGTGAATGTTCTCTCATCCAGGTACAGGGAGAAGGGCGACCCTCCTTGTTTTCCAATTCATGTACAATATTTCATTTCAGTAGCAGTAAAGACCTAGCTCTTTTCCTACAAAAAGGGCTGTAACCAGACAGGCTAGTTCACAAATAAACAGTGTACAACTTCTCAAACAGAATCTCTTTTACAGCTCAGTGATTGCTGGGTAGTGAATGAGTAATGGACTTGTGCAATTCGTTGCATAATTCACATTTCTTTGCTTCAAGATTAACCACCTAACCAGTTTTAACTCCTTAAAAAGTTTGCTTTCCATGATCGACTTAACTAAATGCACTAAAAATTTAAATGTGAGCTAACGTAGCAGCACACACCTGCTATCTCAGCATTTGGGAAGCTGAGGTAGGAGGATCACTGTGAATTCAAGGGCAGCCTGAATTACATAGTGTGACCCTGTCGCACAAAAGCTGCCCCTCATTAAAACTTGGAATAACTAGGAGAATAAAAGAATAATTTCTCATTGCTCATTTGCTACATAGAAATTCCATTCTGAAAGTGTTTTAAGATGGGTAAAAATAAGATATGGGCCATATTCCAAGCTAACCTGCTCAGCGTCTATTTCAGCACAGCTCCTGTCCACTCCTAGGTGCGCAGGCACACCAGGTGAGAGTGCCAGCATCCACTGTGAGTGCACAGCCAGGGGTCCCAGTCAGGGTCCCGAGGCTAAGGCAGCAGACCTGGGGATTGCCCAAGTTCTGCACACTGCAGTTTGGGCTGAGTCACATCCTCTTCCTGCAGGGCAGAGGGCGATGACTGAGGGGAAACTGTTTCCTGACTTTACATGCTAGGAGGCATTTGAGAATTTGGAAATTTGGACTCGGGTCACTAAAATGAAAGCCCTCAGGTTTGCAGCTGCTGGACTGCTTCTGACACCCGCCTTCTGTCAAGAAGGTAAGCTGTTCGCTCCGGGGTTCGGATGGGGCAAGGCTGGTTCATGAGCAGTGAAACGAACTTAATTTCTTTCCCATCTACAGAAGCGCAAACCCAGAAAGCAGTTTGATCTCTGTATTAAAAGGTAAAGTCAGGGGAGTACCTGGATTTGTTCACATCAAACTCTGTCAAGGTCTAAGTGCTCTCTACTGAGACTGAAACCCCACTAGCGTCCTAAAGATTACTGGGACATCAAGAACTTTGGGGCGGGGGATGGAGCTCAGTAGCGCAGTGCCTGCCTGGCAAGCAGGAGGGCCTGAGTTTGAGTGTCAGTACCAAACCAAACCAAACCAACCTAACTTTTTGGTAACTGCAATTGAGCCATGAAGCAATCTGTTTGTGAGTTTTTGAATTTGTACCCAGTCCCTCTCATTCAGCAATGACAGAAATTTTTAGGGAATTAAAATCTTATGTTTATACTTCCTGGTGAGACACAAATGGGGCAAACAAAAATATTCTCAGGAAGAGTGAATTGCTTTCAGTAGCCAGTGACACTGTTATGGTTTGTGTTTAGATGTCCCCCATAGCCTCACACAGTCATGCATGTGGACTTCTACAATTTGTGATTAATTCATGGTCCAATGCTGGGATTATGGGTATGAGTGCTACACCTACCCTAGGGTGGCCGTGGCCTACATACAATGCAGGGGTCAGAAAGAGTCTCTTCCTCCTCTTCCTTTGCTCCTGTTGCTTTTGCTGTCTTCTGCCACTATGAACTGTTGCCCATGTGCAATGCTACTCTGCCTCCGAGCCAGCTGAGGATGTACTGAAACCTCCACAAATTGTGAGCTAAATAAACCTTTCCTTCCTTCATTGGACATCAGGTCTTTTGTTTCAACAATGAGAGAAAAGTAACTAAAACAGACACCAATACATTAGCATTTCTAAAATGGAACTCTCTTTGCCTTTCAGTAATACGGGGGGGGGGGGGGGGAATCCCTGTACCCTTATAAATAAGTTTTTTTAAATTTTAAAAATAAGATTTCCCAAATATTATTACACCCCCCCCATGAATATATCTCTTACTTCTTCCACCACAATGCAAGCCTGTTATCTCCTGCTTATCCCTAAATGAACCAATCAGGGACAGGTCTCTATTGGTGGTGAGGAGAAGGTGAGAAGATGCAAGTAGGGAGAACAAAACAAAGCTAATAAAAAAAAATCACTGCTTAAATTGATAGCTGGAATCCCAAGGCTGCTGTTGGTTTCCCAGGGAACTCACGGACAACAATGGCCTGTATAGGATTTATAGATGGGTCAGTCCTGGCTCTCTCCAGGAGCATGTGAGCAGACTGGCAAACAATACAACATTTGCTGAAAAGGTTCCTTTAAGACGCTAGTGGGGTTTAGAGGAAGTGAAAAGGGGGAACTTCAGAGGAGACCAATATGGGGTGAATTTGCCTTCTTTGATGGGGTAGGGCGAGATGAGAAGGAAGAATCTATCACCTTGCACCTGAAGGCCAGTCCCCTCAGGAAGCCCCTCTACAAGGCCTTTCCCAGGTTGAAGACATTTCAGAAACATTATGCCACGTGCAAATCTGGATAAAGAATCCAAATAAGGTTTTTGAAAAAGAAAACAATAAGCAATCTTCTAAACAAAAACCAGGCTTGGAGTAATAAAAGACTTATTTAAGTGGGACCAGATTGGAATTCTTAAGGAAAATGGAACCCAGTTAACTTTCCCATCTTTCACTGTTTAGCATTTTTTCATGCACAGTATCTTCTTCAATCACAGCATTTTCTGAAAACCAATAAACCCTTGGTTTTAACAACTTTCTTATCAGTCCTCGAAGGAATGAACAGCACGATCTACGGCTGTTGCTCACTAGCTTTCTGCCTATCTCTAAAAACACGTCTATATGGGAGATGTCAAACACGATCCCTAAAATACAAAAGTGTGCTGAGCTAGTGTCATATGTCATGCATTCAACTGATCACACGGCCACACAGGTGCAGAAGGAAGTCACCTTCTAAATTTCCCTCTCCTTTTCTCATATGTACTTCTCCTTAACGGACACTGGATCACCACATGTCCCCATCATCTAAACTACACCTTTGACACCTTGGACACAGCGAGGGTGATGTGGGAGGCTTCGGTTTTACCCAGAAGAAACCATGAAAGGTTAAAATACGTCTGAATGAGAATCATTACTAGACATGAACCTTGAATATTCAACACAGATTTAGAGGTTATGTAGCAGGTCACAACTGGTAGACTGTTGGCATTTTAAATTGGTAAACATAAAGTTTATATCTGACATAAAGGTTCATCTGAACTTTGTACGTCAGTGTTACCAGGTGGTGTAGGGATCAACAGGGCTGTCCAGGTTCTTGCTGTCCCATTCAATGAAGTAAGTCAGTAAGGATAGAATGACTGGTAAACATGAAAGATTAACATTTGTTTAGGGTACAAAATAAGAAGAACAGCAGAAGAAGCCCAAGAGATGTGCTCAGGGAGAAAAGGGTGACTGGAAGGAGAAAGAGCAGATGCATCCTACAAGCAGAACAGATCACTGCCAAACAGGAGGGTGGTGGTGCCAAAGGCAATTGCCGCCATCTTGTTAGGTCTTCTTGGATGGTTGTCAAGGTAGAGCCACTTGATCTCGTGCTAGAAGACTGGCATCAGGTGCCAGGATGGGTGTATTTTCATGTCAGAAGATTGGTGCTGAGTGCAGGGCTCAGTGTGATCCTGGGTGAGGCTTGGGAGCCACTGCTCTGTGCCTGTGATTAACAAATCTCTTCAACTGGTAGGTTGTGCCCAACTGCTCCAGCCATGTGGCTGTGCCCTAGGTACCTATCTCAAAGGGAAATCTATTTCCTATACACATCAATGACTAGCTTGGGTAAAAATTATGCAGTGATAGATAGGTTTGAGTATTAAGGTTTATTTCTTCTTGAAATTTTAAGAGTTAAGATTATTAACATCGTGTAGAGCAATGCCAAACATTTATTATATGAAGCTGATATATTTCTTTCCTTTTCAAAAATTCCTTTCTAATTTCTTGCATCATCATAATGATTTCATCTTCTGATTTTTCTTCCTTTGTCTTAAAATCTGGCATTTTCTCTAAAGTCTACTTTGGGATTCTTTCTTCTTGCATCTCTTCCTAGGTATCACCAACCACTTCTTTTAAATTAAACAGTAGTTTCTATGTAGACTAAAAAAATCCAGACCTCTAATTTGGTCCCTTAGAAGTCACCAGCAGGCTTGTAATCAGTCATTGGGTTACACTAACATTGCATCAGCAGCTCTACCTCAGTAATACCAAAAGCAAATATTGTAATTTCTCTCCCACCCAGTTTCTCGTCTCTTGTCCAATCTCAGGTATCCAGAGCGCAAGTCTTGGTTCGTCCTGCCCTTGGCTCCTCCCTCGCCATCCAGCAGCCAATCAGGTGCTGAGCCCCTCTGAGAGCTGCTCAGTCTCCCACGTTCACCTTGCCTTCCCACACCATCACCTCTACTCAGTCACTCACCGCCCTTAGACTCTGAATGGTTAGAGTAGCCTCCAAATCAGGCCCCTCCACCTTCCATTTCTTACCTTTATATTCTATTCTCTACACTGCCACCAAAGTCATCTCAAACGCAAGTCAAAATCATGATTACGTGAGTTTCCTATTGCTGTTATAAAAATGACCGTGAATTGAACCGAATCGAATTGAACGTTGAAAGCAATGCCAGTTTATCAGAGTACTCTCCTCATCTCCAGATCTTAGCTGTCCCATCTGTAAAGACCCTTCTGTCAAGGGACTGGGTTCTAAACATTAGCAGGCAGGAATTGGGGTGGGAGGTTATTTTGTCCATTACAATGGTCATTTCTCTGCTCAAAGTTGGGTGGACAGCTCCAGCACTATGAAAAAGCCCATGATTTTGACAGCTTAGAGGCCACAAAGGAATTTTGAGTATAATCTACTTTTCAGTTCTATCTCTCAGATGTACTTTTCTAGCATAAGACACCGCATTTTTGTGCGTGTTCCCCAGCAAGTCTAATAAGAGTTACTTACAGACAGCAGTGGAGTTTATTTGGAGCTTTAGAGCACTGGCACCACGGCATGTAATAAACATTTTCTGAATCAAGTTACCTGATGCTCTCAGATAACCAGCCGACACTATGTCTGTGCCCTCTTATCATCAGCAGAGTCTAATTCATGAGTTAAACTCTGGCTCTTCCCAAGCCTTGCTCATCTTTGCTCAAGTTTCTTTTCCCTGGCATTCTGCTCAAATACCTGAATATGCTAACTGTTGTCTGATTGTCTAGGCAGCTTACAGTCCTGGGAACATTTGCCTGTCATCTCTTTGGGGCTCCTGATGTTTCTTCCAGTGGTATTAAAAACTCCTCATATGCAAGGAGCTGCTTTTCCTAGCTTCTGTCCCTGCATGGGATGGCATGGTGCTGGGACATATGATATGTACTACATATATGCCTGATGACTGCCTAATCTATAATTTTTAAAAATAACCCTAAACTATACAGCCACAGAAATTATGTGGCATTAAAAATTCACTCTACCTTCATCAAAACCATAGATATAGCTTAGTGACAAATCATGTGTTAATATTTCTTTTCAATTACAGACATGGAAAATGACACCTTGGCAACACCCAAACTCAACTATTAAGACTCTTCACAGAGCCCCCCCCCAAACTCTTCTGCAGACTTCCCCCTTTCTGCCAGAGAATACTGGACAGTAGCCAACGTAACTGAAAAAATGAAGTGTCTCGAAGGAAATGTTTCCAATCTGCACATGAATAATGCGACCACAGGGCACCCGAGCAGTTCCTTAAGCTCCAAGGTGAGCCCCACCATCTACCTTCTGGTGTTTGTGGTTGGTGTGCTGGCCAACACTGTGACCCTGCGGAAAGTTTTCTTTAAGACCACCTCCATCGCTATCTTCCATACGAACCTGGCCATTGCAGACACTCTCTTCTGCGTTACACTGCCACTGAAGGTAGCTTACCACCTCAATGGGGACCACTGGGTATTTGGAGAGGTCGTGTGCCAGGCTGTCACGGTTATCTTCTACGGCAACATGTACTGCTCTATTCTGCTCCTCACCTGCATGAGCATCAACCGCTACCTGGCCACCATCTACCCTTTTGTGTTTCGGAGGCTGTCCAAGTGCACCTGTGCTTGGCTAGCATGTGGACTAGTGTGGGCCATAGTGTTTTTCTACATGCTTCCATTTTTTACCCTTAAGAAGGATTATCTTGTCCCACCAAATGTCACCACCTGCTGGGATGCCCATAGCACATGCGAGTCTGCACCTCCCTTCCACCTCTACCACTTCGTGTCCTTGACTCTCTTTGGATTTTTGATTCCATATATGATTATTATTTACTGCTACACAAACATCATCTGTAAACTTAATGCCCATGATCCAAAGCTGAGGAGGTACATCAAGGCGATTCTCCTCATCCTTGTGATTTTTACCATTTGTTTTGTTCCAAGCAATATTCTATTTGCCATTTACCATGCTAACTACTATTCCAACAACACTGAAGGCTTATACGTTATCTATCTCATAGGGTTGTGCCTAGGTAGCCTGAATAGTTGCCTAGATCCATTCCTTTATTTTCTCATGTCGAAAGTCACAGATCAGTTGAGGATGTAGCTTAGTGGTACAGTGCTTTCTTCACACAGTGGGTTCAATCCCTAGTACCGTGGGGAAGCACGTGGGAGAGGGAGAGGCCCAGGAAGAGTTTTAAAAATAATCTAAAAGTGAAAACAGACAGAAAGGTAAAGGAGACAATTCACATGAAAAGGAAAAATTGTAGATTGGTCCACTTTTTATTTTACAATGGTGAGAGTACTTTAGAGAAGAAAGAAGACTGGAAAACACATTGCCTAGTGCAAGGACCTGTTCTCCAGCTCTACTGTTGAGTTCCTAAGACACTGTTTTAAATAAACAATATAAAAGCTTTAAATACTTTATCAGTATTTGAAGAATGTCAATGCAGGAGAAAAGTTATCACTGTTTTCTTTACAGAAACGGACATATTTAATTGGCCTTACTGGTACTTCAAGCTTTTCAATCTCCTCTTTCATCCACCCGTGAGTGGCGCCACCTTGGAATTTAGCATCATTTTTGATTCTTCTGATGGATGCCTCATCTGCCGATTCTATCTATGTAGTATGCCTCATGAAGGTCCTTTAAAACCCTCCCCAGCTTATATCGCTGTCCTCGGTCTTTGATGAAACAGAACCTTCATTCTATGAAGATGTCAGCCTTCAAAATCTTTAATGGTGTATGCCTTGGAATAAGCTTTGCTGTACACTAATAATGCCAACAACAACATTTTCTTCTGTTATTTTCCAAGGCCGGACTCTGGCCAAGGAAAAGCACAGAAATGTCACTAATGTCCCAGAATCAAAATAGCAGAAGTTAAAAAGTAACTCAAAGACCTAGTCAAACAAACAACAAATCAGATTTTTTTTTCAGTTATTATGGATTAAAAACTGGTGTCAACTTAACACCACTTGAATTAAATCAGCATGGTGCTGTGTGTAGATGGCCCACCTGAGGAAAGTAGCCAGTGTAAAAGGAGACACGCAGAGGAAGAGTGAGGCACTGTGGATTCCTCTAAGTGTTGTTTGGAGCCGTTGGTTCTCCTAGAGGAGCTTGTCATGGCTAGATTCTCCAATATGAATTTGGCCATTATCATCAGAGGAGCTTAGGACTTTGTCACTGAGAGTGGCTGTGGTTCACTTTGCAGGGGTCTGGTCCTTACTTTGAGCATTGCTTCCTGGCTCCAGAGGGGAAGATGTGTGCTATTTATTCTCTAGGTTTGTCATTCTGGCTTCCTGATATGTACTCAGCTATTCCCATCATTGGAGGAGCTTGGGACCTCATTGTCACTGAGGAGGGCTGTGGTATTTTCAGAGGGGGCCTGGTTTTTATTTTGAGTGTCACTTCTGGGCTCCAGTATAGAACCCTCAACCTACTGGCATAAGTCCTTCACCCCACTGGCACAGACTTTCTAGCTTCCACTGGTTTTGCTGACCTTTGGGCCTTCCCAGCGCAGATCCATAAAACAGACTTGCATGAGTCATTGCTGTGAGATTTAGACCTCCAGTTGGACTTGTGAGAGGCACTGTCATGGGCTCTAGGTCTTCAGCTGGACTCATGCAGGACACTGCCTTGGGATCCAGGCCTGTAGCTAGATTTTCTCGGATCATTAGTGTTGTGGACAGATTTCCTGTACTTTCTTGTCACCATCATAAAATAATGCTGTAAATTCTGTGTCCTGTATATAATTGTTCTCCTTGCAACCTCTGACTATAACACCAAGGAAAAAGATCAGATTGAGAAAAGTCTAAAAACAGCAGTTTAACTAAATCTGAGGCATTAGAATTACAGAGTTTCAAATCTCTCAGCTATGCTCAACAGACCTTAAGTCCCTAGATTTATAGGTCAAAAGTGGTTTGATTCCTGGGCTAGCTAGGTCCCTAGGCTCCTTATGTAACATTCAGAATGTTATACAACATTCCACACAGGTAACTGCCCAACCCACGGCTGCCACAGGTGGGGTCCCATGGGCCACCATCTTGATCGTAAGACTTCAACTGGCAAGCTCAGGAGGGGACCCATGCTGCCTGCCTATGAAAGGCCTTGGCCCTATGGAGTCAGGCTTAGCTCAACATGTATGCAGACAGAGCAGACCCTGTGTCATGCAAAGACCTGGTGATCCAGACATCATTTACCCCCAAATGCCCACAATAAATGAGCTATATAATGTAAGTGGTTCAGTGCCAGGCTTCATGCTTGATGCTATAGCCACAAACACACAAATGTACACATATATTTGTATTATAGAATAATATATAATGGTACATTCGGGTTTTTGTTTGTTTGTTTGTTTGTTTTTATACTGGTGATCGAACTCATGACCTTATGCTTGCCAGGCTGGCACTTATGCCACTGAGCTAAATCTTCAGCCTGGTACATTTGTTTATTGTACCTATATTCCCATTTGATCCTCACTATGATCCTATAAGACAGGTGCTATTATCCCTATCTTTCATAGATGAAAATAATTATATGGAGATGTAACTAGACCAGGAGTACACAGCCAGTACCCAAATGATCCCTGTCTCCAAAGGAAATAACTTCCTTTGTCAATGCCGGCAATTTTGCCATGTAGCATGGACACAGCCACCTCAGCCACTGCAAGGAGGAACCTATTCTCCCTGTGGATCTGGGAGCATGAGGCTTGGGTTTGAGCCTTCCCTGTCATGTTTTCTGGCTGTCCCTTAGTCTGGCATTCACCCTGAGCCCCAGGCCCATCCACATCAGGGGAGAGAGCTTCCAGCCAGTGCTGCTGATGCGTGTGCACTCAGGAATACCCAGAGCAAGGGCAGTGCCACCACCAGAGCTGGCAGTGGGCCACACCTTGGCCTCTGTTTCCACCACCTTCAATGTGACAGCTTCAGAGCGTTGAGTGAACGGGGTTTACATTGGTCTTTTCTCGTGGAACGGGGATCAAACTTATGATCTCGCACTTGCCAGGAGGGCACTTACGCCACTGAGCTAAATTCCCAGCCCTATATTGGTCTTTAAGAATTTAGAAACATCAAGTTTACTAAATGTTTGTCTTAAAAAAATCCAAATGATAGAAAAACACAGAATGAAAAAGGCGGCTCCCATCTACCTCAGACTTCTAGATCAACTTCTAGAAG
This sequence comes from Dolichotis patagonum, assembly GCA_004027295.1. Lineage (NCBI taxonomy): Eukaryota > Metazoa > Chordata > Mammalia > Rodentia > Caviidae > Dolichotis > Dolichotis patagonum. Next base: position 170,366 of record PVJX010001091.1, on the reverse strand, counting down.
CTTTGCTTTCCAGGACTACTTTATGCATACATAAGTGTGCGTGGCTCCTTATCCTGTTTATGCATTTCCCATTTTTATGTGTATGGAAGCATGTGTTTTTTCCTTTCAAAATTTAGATCATTTTTAATTTTTGTTATTCCAAACAAAGCTGCAGTAAATATCCCTTTCCAACTGTCTTAATGTCCAATAACCTGTTTCTGAATCAGACAGACCTGGGTTGTAGTCCCAGAACTAATCACCTTTGGGTGGTTTTGGACAAGCTATTTAATCCTAATTACATTATCTGCAAGAAAGCAATAATGATGGTGAAATGATTCAGGGTACTGTTATGAACTGCTGTAATGGTTAAATGAGATAGTTGCATAAAATACCCACTATCATGCCTGGAGAAGAGTAGGTGCTCAATAAGTGCTTGCTCAAATCAATGATGTTTTTCCTGTTTGGATGAGATAATTCCTGGTTGTAAAGACAGACAGAGGAAATACCCCTTTCAGTTGGGCTTGGAACTAGGGGCATCACAGCCACTAGTGGTGAAGTCCCACCTATATGTCATCCCTGTCAATCTCTCTCAGACGACAGGCCCTGAAAGTCAACATCCAACCCAGTTCCCTTCTAGGAGTGGTTGTTCTCTGTGGGACTCCTCCCATTGTCAGGACAAGTGCTGCTTTTGGATAAATGTTACCACTCCTGAAAGGGACTCCAGCCAGGCCAGCTACTGCTGTATGCAGGCTAAAGCTGCTGCACCCTCTGTGCACTGCGTTTCCTGTCTGCATCACACAACCTCCCCCAACCTCCCCAACTCTTCCTTTCCCATCATGCACAGCTCCTCTTCTACTCCCATGCCAGCCACTCTTCGGATCCCAGAGCATGGCAATTACCATTGTCTCTGAATCTGTGTCTTCAATATTTGGCTACATATGCATTTCTCCTGCCCGCTGCCTCAGTCAATGCCCACACACTGTGACAATGATGACAAACAACACTCTGTCCCCTTCTTCCGAATGCCACATGCTGTATGGTCTACACAGAAATCTCCTAGGATTGGACTCTGAGCAATTCATCTACAACTGAGCTTTAAATAAAAGAAAGGGGGTGCAACAGTGAACCCCAAAGCTGTGCTTTCTCACATTTGGCACCAGGAAAATAATAGCTCTATTATCTCCATTCTGATACACTGGGATGAGAAACTCAGATTTCAAAAAAATGGATCAAAAATCTTCTCACTCCCCATCCAGCCTATAAACATGAAAAGAAGCAAACATACTAAAACCTACCATGAGTTTTTGTGATTTTGCATAGTGCAAAACATCTTGGTAGTGCTGGGCATAGGCTGGGTCCACATCTCTGATCTTAGCAGTAGGTAACAACAAGGTGTCTAAAGTCTTCAAAGGATTCCCTTCATCTATAGCTTCATTGATGTATCCTAAAGCTACAATTCCTAGAAAATAAAGAAAAATTCCCTTTAAGTCATAATACAATCTTATACATTCTACATATCACCCATTACTAGGAGCTTGTAAGCAAAGCTGATCAATGTAAAAGTCAGTGTCCTTCTCTCTACTGTTCAATCTGCAGATGGAAATTAAAAACTTCAATTGCAAAATATTCCAATTACAAACAAATTTCAATTGCACAAAGAATAAATATTAGGGAATACTTTAACAAAAGAAGCACATGGCATATACACAGAAAGATATGAAAAACCATGACAAAAATCAAGACAACTTAAACAAATGGAAGGCCTCCTGTGTCTGTAGCTTGGAAGATTCAACACTGTGAAGGTGGAAAAGTCCTCCAATTGATCCACATGGCTAATGTAACCCCTATGTTATGGCTTGAGTCTGGATGTGCCCCCAAAAACCTCATGCAGTCATGGAGGTGGGCTTCTTGAGTCTATGACTGATTCATGGTCCAGTGCTGGGATTATGGTGTGAGAACCACATCCACCCTAGGCTAATGGGCACATGGGGCACATGGAAAGATGTTTGACATCATCAGTCTTTATGAAAATGTAAGTTCACTTTCTACCCATTAGAGGGGTTATAATAGAAAAGACGGTAGCAAGTGCTAGTGAGAACACAGAGAAACCAAAACCCTCATACATTGTGGGTGGGAATTAACGATGATGTTGTCATTCTGGAACACAGAAAGGTCCTTAAAATATTAAACACAGAATTACCATATGATCCAGTAATTCTACTTTTAATTGCATGCTAAGATGAAAACACATGCCCACATAAAAATGTGTACAGCAAAGTTTATTATAGCATTATTTATAACGGTTAAAATAGAGCTGGGCATGGTGGCACATGGCTGTAATTCCAGCGCTCGGGAGAATAAGGCAGGAGGATCCTTGTGAATTTGAGACCAGCCTGGGCTACAAAGTGAACTCAAGGCCAGCCTGAAATGCATGGTGAAACCTTGTCTCAAAAAGACCAAAAAAAAAAAATTAGACCAAATTTCCACCAACTGATGAATGGAAAAAACAAATACGAAGCCATAGGCTGGAATATTCTACCATGGAAAATGAAGTATACGGGCATATGACACAGAAAGGGTGAACTTTGAAAATATTAGGTTGAGTGAAAAGACACAAAAAGTCATTTAGATTACATAAGAACAAATTTTATGACATATGAATTATATTTTAATAAAATTACTATTAGAAAGGGGGACGTGAATTCTCCTGTTCAATTTTTTCCAACTCTAACACATCAAATGATCTTAGATTATAAACTATAAGGCTCAATAATTTTTCATCTGAACAGCAACGGGGACTCTACTTCTAGGATAACCCTCCTTTAGACATCATGATAGTCATGCGAAGATCTTAGATGCTGGGACCATGGAACACTACAGCTGGGAAACTAGAAGGCAGAGATGTACAGAAGGGAAACCAGGAGGAGGGAGCAGTGTGGATTTACATTCCATTCTACTCTTCAGACCACTCCAGCACTGTGTAGAGGAAGCCAAAACCATTCAAAATTAAGCAGTTCCCTGCAGTGGTAATAAACAGTGGAGTCAATATCTGCACAGCATGGCCCAGCCCTGGCCCACGGAGCCCTGCGTGGTGATGTACACCGTCCTCTTTCCATGTAGCAGCTGTCAGCCACAGGTATCTTTGGAGCACATGATATGTGTCACTGCAGAGACAAACTTAAAACTCTGCCTAACTTCACTTAATTACATTTAAGTAGTCACACAGGGCTGGGAAATATATGTAAGCTCTGTAGAAATAAACACAGAGAGGCATATTTTGGGATACTTTTCAAGTTCAAATATAGAGAATTTCACATATTATTTATATAACAGGTAACTAAATATGCCTGAATCCCTAACTGACAAATGAGCTGAAGGATGAGGAAGAACATCTTGTAGCTTAATTTCTACCATATTTAACGCATCAAATGAACTCCGAATATAAACTACAAGGCTCAAGAATAGGAAGTGTAGAAGCTAAGCTATGGAGTCTGAAGTTTATGAAATTCTCAAAACAGGGGATTTGGAAGCCACGTCTCATTGCCACCACATTTTTAAAAATAAACTATTACCTAATCAGAAGGTAACAGAGTGTATTTATATATTCCGGCACACACAGGCAAGCTAGGAGGGAACTTTTATTTCACAGTTCCCTGCTGATGAGCAATAGCTAGTAAAGAAGCTAGACATTAGAAAGCAAGGAGCCAGGAAAAGAAATATTCATAGGGCCAAACTTCTTACTTCTCATTTTTCCAGCTATTTCTCATCAAAAGTTATCATAAGCCACTTCACAAATGCAATATGCCATGGGACACAATGGGTATGTCTAAGTTTTATAAAGTATGTCTTGACATTCACATTAAGATATTTCGATAATTATTTTCTGAAGAGAAAACCCCATCAATACCACCTTGCGAATAAAAACATTTATCTGTAACAAGAAAAGAATACTCTAAAACTCCTGAGAGATACTCCGCATTGCGATATTTAAATACACCGTGTACACACATCCTCACAGCCGATCACCTGGCAGGGCGTGCATTCCAGCTAACCATGGGAATCACCTGTGTAAGTTCTGGGTGTGTGTCTAGGATGCCGAGCCGCTGAGGTCATAGTAAATGACCTCATAGGAGCTGAAAGCCCTACCCAGTTCCTCCGCCCCTGCTGCTCAGTCTGTGTTTATACAAGTTTAAAAAGAAGCCATCTGAACAAAGATTGCTGAGCCTCCGCCCTGATTCAAAGCCCACTTCTTTGAATCCGAGTGTGATCCTGTAACATTCCAGCCCAGTGAGGAGGTGGGCACTCTCGAGAACACCTACATTTCAGACAGCACATGAAGTAACCTACAAAGGACGGTGAAACCTCAGGCATCAGGAGACTTCTACAGGTAATATCCTCAGAGTTACACAAGTGTCACTCGTTTGTCTTTGCCTGGTAAAGCACGGGTTCTGCCTGACGTGTGCAAGCGGCACCCCATTCTGGCCCAGGAGGAGGCTGGAGGAGTGGAGGCTCTTGAACACCGGTAACATCGCCCCTACCCCAGGGGAGCGGCACCCGCTGGGCCTGGACTTCGGGGTGGGTGGAAGGAAGTGGGAGAGCTAGGAAGGCAAGACGGAACTCTGTTCTTCACTTTGCCAACCAAAAGACCGAAGTCCTGTCCTTTGGGGGCATCGGCCATCGTGCCCCACCATGGAGTGGGAGATGGGGTGGAGGTGGGGTCCAGAGGAGGGCAGAGGGCCAGGAGCTGTTCTGTGCCAGCACACACTGGGCAGGGGCCCCCTATGCACAAACATCTGCTCAACTTTGTGTTTCCCTCTGGACTTACATCTGGCAGGAGGCAGAGAGAGCTGAGAGGGCTGCATCTCACTGCAAAGATGTCAAATGCCTCCCTGACAGGAATGGCAGAGAATCAACAGAAACTTTTGTGTTCCCCCAAGAGAAAATTCAGAAGTGTACAAAACCTGAAAACAGCAAAATTAAAGAAGTGTGCAGTGACCACTGTCACTGTGTGTTTCCAGTGCACACTAGGTCAGGGCAGTGCACCTGTATCTTTTCACATAGTAGGACCCCCAGAGTCAGAAGATGTTCGAAAAAAATGAAAAACAGAGGACCTTGATTTTTGGCATGGTGCTCACAGGGAACAGCAAATCAAAGCATGCAAACTATGCAAAGGCAATTAACTAACAAAATCATATCCTTTATTTTAAGCATGATTTTAGTTTTCCAAAGTTAGGTACAGTGTGAGGAGACCAGGTCTGACACCTTACCCCAGCACCAGTACCAAAAACTGGAGGCCTGAGGAGATTCTGCCATCAGTCAGCAAAATCGGGCAGTCCAAGTCAGAGACCGTGGGGGCAGGGGGGAGTGTCGATGATTTTAGCAATTCTGTGTCCACTACTGCTAACAAGTCCAAGAGCTTGAAGCCAAAGAAGAGGGTGTTAGTTTGCTTTTTTACAATAGAGAAAGCTTAAAGCGTCAGTTGTGGACATTTGTACTACAGTCACAGAGCACCTAGTTCTCCACTCCAGTTTTTATACATAAGCAAGAGGCACAGCACAAGGGAGCAAGGGAGCCTTCACGACAGCTTGCTGCAGGCATCTCCACGTGGGCTGGGTCCATCTGCAAAGGGTTAGAAGCACAGCACAGCACAGCACTATGAGTTATGACCACAGAGCTAGATTACGTCCCAAGCCCTTCATGTGGAAGGCAAGAAGGTACGTCACCTTTCAGGAAAGTGCCCCAAAGAAAGGCTGAAATAAAGTCAGGTCTTTGAGAAAGCTAAGCTATGTAGAGCATCTTTTCTAGATAAGAAAATAATTGGGCTCTCCACTTAGGTATTTTCTTCTATACTTTTATGTCTTTTTGTGCATGCCATGACATGTTTGTAACATGTTGGTACAGTAGTACAGCCACAAATTTATATATAAATGTAGCATATGAAGAGCGAGTCCTTGTAAGCTTCCACGAGCCAACACCCGCAACTTTAATCTGGGAAACTGTTTTGTCTAGATACTTTATTCTTCCTCTAAGCTAGACAAAGGGAAGTGCCCCATACTTACGGTCATTTTCTTCTTGAATCTGAGCATTAATCATATCAATGCAATTCTGAATCTCATTCCAGCTTAAATTATCTTGTCCTTGGGAGGAGGCTTCTAGTTTAAAGGAAAGCAGTGCGTTCGCATAACTGTGGAGAGAACACAAAAGAGACAACAGTCAGACAGCCATTCGTTCTTGCTCATGTTACCTATTTTTTGTTTTGAAATTTTGAGACAGGGTATCTCTAAGTGAGTCATTAAGTTGTCCAGGCTGGGTTCAAACTTGTGATTCTCCAGCCTCAGCCTCCTGGAGCACCGGGATTACAGGCACAGGCCACCACTATGCCTGGCTTTATGTTACCTATTCTAACTTTTCCATATATGGTCAAGTGTAGATGACATAAAGTTAGGTAAAGAGAAGAAAGGCAAACAAAATCATCTCTTGGGGCTTTATCAAGACACATCCAACACCACTTCTCCTGGTGGGTTTTCTGAAAAGTACTTTTAGGTTAATTCTATTTAATGAAAATTCCTAAAACCCAACCTTGTACCTAACTCAAGAAAAACTAGAAGTTCTCAACTCCAGGAAATTAATTGCTTTTCCTATTCATTAATTTTCCTCCCTTGTGCATGTCTTGGGTCTACTTGGTCTTAGGTGATTATTCTGTAAATGAAGTTCAAAGATACCGAATCTGTCAACCCCTTCCACTGTCAATGATGCTTTTTTCCTTTCCTTTCCTTTCCTTTCCTTTCCTTTCCTTTCCTTTTTCTTGTCCCTTCCCCTTTCTTTTCTTTCTCCTTTCAAAATCTGAGCTTTTCTGCCATGCCCCTAATATACCTCTCAGCTACCTCAAGTCCTATGCTCATGAAGAATCAAAAAAAATGAAATGCACTTCTGGGAACCTTGCTGAATAACACAGCCTTTGGCTGATCATTTCCTCAAAGATGTGCTGCAGGGGCTGAGCCAGATGATCCTAAAATTGCTGACCACGTCCACTGCGCCAAGGGCTCCGCAGCTGTGACTCAAACTCCCTCTTCCCTTTTCCATGTATGTGCCCATTTTGGACCCCTGACCCGCCTCACTGCTGGGAATGCACTCTGGTTACCGCTCTGATTATTTTTTCCAGACTAGAGAAGTTTTAGAGTAAAATTTACTCATCTTTATATATTATGAGAAACTCTCAAGTCTCCCTTCCAAGTACTAACAGGCCCGACATGCTTAGCTTCCGAGAACACACGAAATCGGGCGCAAGACACTCTCATTTCTCAATCATCAATTTTGCCGTAGAATGGACAGACCCAGGCCTGGCGGTGTGCTTGGTGGCAGAGCACTTCTCTAGCATGGGTGAGGACCTGGGTTCCACCTCCAACAGCACAACAAACAAACAAACAAACAACAAAGCTACCTTACAGCCATAGACCAACATGAAGGAGGTAGCCAGAAGTAAAGGGACTCTAGAGTTTCTTTTATGTCCAGAGCTTAACACCAGGGAAATGACCACACCTTTCCGCAGAGCATGAAATGCAACTCATTTGCGGCTCCACTACTGAATGCCCCTCTCAGGATTTGCTGACAGCAGCTTCAAAGAAGGAACACTTAAAGAGTCTAAAGCTGCTTTCCTGGTTGTGTGGCACATTTTCCTTAACATTTTGCACTCCTCAAGGTTACACTGAAATATCTTCCACAAAAGTAGGTTGAGTGAAGAACCTTATCCAAAATAGGATGTGGCTGTCATGACTTGCTGTCTGTAAGTGGACGAGGTCCCACCTATGCAGGCCAGAAACTGGCTCCAGCTTAAGGGTGAGACTTTTACTTTCCTAAGTTACAGGTCTAAGAAAATGCTCCGCTACACTACTGATACAGTACATGCGGAATAAATAATACCGATGGCAACCCCAGCAGAGAGAAACGGCACTGATACCAGCAGGCAGCCTCCTAAGTCAGGACCATTCCATAAGAAAGTGCAAAATTCTGTCAGGCATCTCAGATGCTTGACACTGAAATGAGGCCCCAGAGGACTAATGTGAGAATTGCCTAAGGATGGACACAGGAGAATTCGCAAATCCCGTTTGTTTAGAAATGAACATCACCAGAGAAAGGAAAAGATTTTAGCAGGAACTGCACACAGTTCCCTGGGCTTTTCCTAATGAATAGCAGTCTTCAGAACTGATGGAACCAACTTGGGGAACCATTCCATGGTCTACCCAACATGTCTCTGTCCTGGGTTCCCAAGCACTCTTGGCCTTCAGCAGTGGAGAGCCTCATCAGGCTCGCGGTCTAACAGACCGAGGATGCTCTGAGAAGACGGCAACTCAGCTGAGTCCAGCAGGTGCTCATTAAACACGTACTGCGTGCAGAACGTGCGATGGGCGCTGCAGGGCGGCAAGGAGGAACACAGCAGCCTCTACCTGAAGGACCGCTCAGGCCAGTGGGTAAGAAGACACCAACGCGAAAGGACATAAAACCAGAGCACGAGGAAGGCTACTAAAGTGAGACAGCCCTTAAGTGTAGGCATGCTGGGTTCAAAGGACTGAGAAATAGAGGGGAATTCTTACCCCTTGGGCACCTTCCCCGAGGCAGACACGGAACCAGAGGCTCCATCTCTGAGGTAGGACTGAGGATGCAGAGTGGGTTTTCAGTTGTTTTATTCATGTTTTGTGCTTTATAGATGAAGATTAAGGACTTAGCAGGGAAGGTCATACTCTGAGAGTGTTCCTCTAACCACATCATCTTGGCTCTAAGACGAGAGAACTTGGGGCTAGGGATTTAGCTTAGAGGCATAAGCGCCTGTCTGGCAAGTACAAGGTTGTGAGTTCAATCCTCGGTACAAAAAAAAAAAAGAGAGAGAGAGACAGAACTTAGCCAAGATGAGGGCATGGATGTAACTCATGGACGCATCATCTGCACCAGGCATGGTTCTGATTCTGGGCTGAGCAGTGCTGTGTGAAAATACTAAGTTCCTAGTGGTCAGAGGAGCCAGCTCAGGAAGAAACAGGCCCACAAATCTACGGTGTGGTTGGATCAAGCTTAACCAAGGTAAAAAATACCAGTTGTAGCCAGAGCTGAGGTCAGAACAGCAAGTTTGCCATCGGTCCTCCATTCAGAAAAGAACAGAGAACAGCTACGCAGCATAAACACAGTTACATTTTAGAACAATCAGTCTGGGAATGGTGCTCACACAGATCCAAGGCCACCTCATAAGTCACTTTTCAGAGAATCAGACAAAGAATCCTTCTGGGCTAGCAGAACCCCAGGACCGGAAGCCATGGTGAACAGGCGGAGAAATTTTGTGACTGTGACAGTGGCCCTCCCCAGCGCCTTGGGCTACGAAGACCCTGAACAGAGCGGCCCTGTACAGAACAGTGCTTTTCCAAGATGGCAACCTGAAAATCTAGGCTTCTGAGAATCCAGGTTGGAGGAAGACCTAGCGTGTGAAATGCAAATTCAGCAGGAGATCACATGGGGCCGACACAGCAACACGAGGACTGCAGTGGACCTGAACGTGCATGCTGGTGCTGGGTCATCCATGTGGCTGCCTGGCACAGCCAGAATATGCTTAAACTGGACTGGAAGAAACCATCCAAACACTCATGTCTTAAATGTGTCTCATAATGAGCTCTGGAGCTGTTTCTGCAGGCCTCAGTTTCTATCACAAGTATTGCTATGGTTTGCATGAGTGGTCCCCAAAAGTCCATTGCTAAAGGCCTAGTCTCTAGGGGTTGCTACAGGAAGGCAGTGGAAACGTGGGGAGGAGGGGTCAGATCTCGGGTGTACCCCCTGCCCCAAGTGGGATCAGTGGGACTGTGGGATCTCGGTCCATTTCCTTCTTGCTTCCTGGGTCAGAAGGTGAGCCACGTACTCTGCCAGGATGTGCTGCCTCAACTGTGTTATATACTAGAAACTCCAGACAGAGGAGTGAACATCAACTTTTTCTCCTTTTAAGTGGATTATCTTTGGTACGCTGTTGTAGCATCATGAGGGTGACTGACATAGGTATCAGTGTAGTTTTCAGGTAGACTGGGGCCACTTTCATACAGGGTATTTGTAACCCAAACAGGGGCAACTAGGAGTAGGAGGGGCCATTATCCTCTAGGAGGCAGTGGCCCTGGGTGCTAACTGTGTGGAAGTCCTGTCAATGACATCCTGAGATGGACCAGTAGAATGTCAGCTTCACTGAGGATGACCAGTTGTGCCTTCTACTCACGCACCAGAGGTGCCTGAGGCCCAGCTGGGTCAGAATACATGATGAACAGATCGGGGAGGAAAGAGGGAGGGCACGTACTGTGCAGGTTGTAACAGAAACACAGCAAGGGTCTCAAGGCTGTGTGTAGTGGCTGGGAAGCGGACACTGCAGAGGCGGCTGGGGCCCAGGCTGGTGAGGGGCACAGAGTGAGTGGCTCTCAGCGCGTGCAGGGCCAGCAGGGGGCGGAGGGAACATGAGGTGAGGCTGGGGGTGGTAGGCTGGGGAAGCAGATGGTGCCATGAGTTGGAACAGTGGAGACAGAAATAATTGGCCTTAGAAGAAACTCGGGGAGTTAGGTGAACCAGAGGGAGGGCTGAGATGAATTAGACCAAGAGAATTCATTTCTCCAAGAAGACTAAAAACAAAGAAAATCCACCGTCCTTCCTCTTTGGTCATTTCCTATGCAGACAAGAGATCAAACACCATTTGTTTAAGATCTAATAAGTCTTTTGATTTTTCCTGTGCAATTAAATGTGACCCAAGACAATTAGCCAACCAACAGATGAAAAGTATCCAAAGCAGGAGCATAAAGCTGTTGTGAAGGCCTGAGCAGCCATCGCCCCCTGGTGGCCACAAATTTTTGTCTTAATAACTAATTTGGGCTGGGGAAGCAGCTGAGTGGCAGGGGCCCTTGCTTAGTATGTGGTTCAACCTTCATCACACACACACACACACACACACACACACACACACACACACACTTTCCACTGAGAAAGAAACTCTTGGTAGGTGAGATTGACTAGCACAAATTTCTGTGCTGAGAGAGGGTTTGCAGAATGCCCCTTACCGTTCCACATACGCCTCGTCCAGATTGTTGAAGCCTATGGAGGGGCTTCTGAGCTGGTTCTGCACAGACACAAGATCGTTGCTGTCCAAAGCCTGGTTCAGCAATGCCACCGCAGACAGCATCTCCACCGCGATCAGGAGCTCCTCGTGTGCCAGGTAGTTCTGTTGGCAAACACGCGGCAGTGTCAGCTGCCTGCATCACACATCACATGCATGTGACAGGGTGGCACAGGATGAGAAAAGGTGCAGGTGTTGAGAGGCCAGCAGTAAGAAGGGTCACTTGGCCATCAGTGGCTCTAGGAGCAGGAAAAATGACTCCTGGGATTTCCTGAGGGAATCCATCTTGGCCCAACTTCAAAAGGGAAAGTTCTTTTTTTTAATACTGGGAATCTAACTCAGGACCTTGCCCTTGCCAGACAGACACTGTGTTACTGAGCCATATCCCCAGCCTCTTTCATCATTGAAGGAAAATATAAAGGAACTTGAATTATTAAAGAATTATTTTTAAAAACCCTGATATATCTTTCCATTTTGGAATATTATGTGTTATGAACACAATGTTATATAGCATATTAAAATGCACAGTTATAGCTTTCTGCCTCTCCACCAAAACCTTGCAGCAAAGTGATTTCATTTATTTATTTATGGTACCAGGATTTGAACACAGGACCTTGTACTTGCCAGGCAGGTGCTTATGCCACTGAGCTATATCCCCAGGCCACAAACTGATTTTAGAGTAACAAGGCATAATTTCACCTTCTAAAGCAAACAGGAAAAATAAGGCACCATGGGAAGCATGTAAGTAATTTTATCCAAATAGCTCACATTAACTTTAAGCCTATCACGTAAGGAAGATATAAGGTGATAAGAGCCAAATGGGACTACTGCCACTTCACTTTCTCTATGTCTTCTAAGGAACTGTCTGTGGATATCGACAGTAGTTCACATTGGGAGTATAGATTGGTGCAATAAGATTGGAAATCAGTGTGGAGATTCCTCAAAAAACTAAAACTAGAGGTCCCATTTGCCTGAAATATTCCCCTTCTTGGTATCTGCCCAAAAGAATTAAAAGCATCAGACCACAGAGATACATGCATACCCATGTTTATAGCAGCACAATTTATAATAGCTAAATCTTGGAACCAGCCCAAATGCCCATCAACCAAAGAACGGCTAAAGAAGTGGGTTTTTTTCCTGCAATGCAATACTATGCCATAAAGAAGGATAAGCTTGAGGCATTTCTAGGTAAATGGATGCACCTTGAGAACATACTCTTAAGGGAAATAAATTGGACATATATTTTTAAATATTGCATTGTTTTTCTGGTGTGAGAAACCAACAGGGTAATTAAGGACCAAAATGTCTAATAGATATTTTGAAGTAGGAATAAAATACTCAAATAGGAAGAGGAACAATAGAGAGGGGAGAGGGAAAGGAAGAAAAGAAAAAAGAAAAAAATAGAAGAAAAAAGTAGAAATAAAGCTATTATAAATAAGGAGGGAAAGAGGGGTTAAAGGGAAGAGAGGGAATTGGAGATAAAAGAATCAAGATATATTAGGTACAAGTACAAATTCCCTATGATGAATGCGATCATTATGGATATCTAAAATGTACCAATAAAATTAATTAAAAAATAAAAATAAATAAAGTATGTCATAACAAAGGCACAAAGAAAAGCTGATAACCATAGGCTGCCCAATAGTTGGGGATGAATGATTGGGCTACAGTATAGGTAGGTTTGGGCTTGAAAGCTAGAAAATGTTAGGAGTAATAAAAACACCTAGGTGTAATTAAGAAAATAGCCTATTTTGCTTTTATTACAAAATGCTGCATTTTTATTTAGAACACAAAGGAAAATCTTGATAAATAAGAACAAGAAAACAAATCCTGTCACTCGAGGCCTTTGGGCTGTATTTTTTTAATGTGTGCATACATTTACAGAGCTTCTGTTCTTTTTAGCTGACTTTATTTCCTTATTACATAAAACAATGGGGCCAGGGATTTAGCTCAGCTGCATAAGCGCCTGCCTGGCAAGCGTGAGGTCGTGAGTTCGATCCCCGGCACCAAAAAAAAAAAAAAAAAAAAAAAAGGCTGGGGCTGCAGGTCAATTCAAAGGCCCAGGCTGCTGCTATGAGCCCTGCCAACTCCTGAACCAGCTGCCCACAAAATTACATAAAGCAAGATCAGACATTATACCTGAGTCTTGGGGCCCTTTCCCCTGCCCCTGTGTAGGGTGGACAGTTTTTCGGATCGTGAGTATTTATTCGGTCATTTTCGCTAGCTGCACAGTATTTCTAGCACACGGAGTACCACAAACTAGGCAATCTGTTACTGGTTAAAACGTGGTCAGTTCCCCGTTTTTTTAACATTATAAACAATGCTGTGAAACAACCTTGTGGCTAAACTTTTTCAATTCAAATCCTTTAGGTTCATTTTGTAGAATGTAACAGAGGGGATCACAGGGCTTTGAGGGACAATGTCCTCTAGGAAAGTTGTACAATTCCTATTCCAGCTAGCTACTTAAGAGATGCCTGCCATCCCATATTTATACCTACACTGGTTGACTCTTTCTCACCTCTACCAATCTAATGTTAAAAATAAATTGCTCCTTCCGGTTGAGGCTGAACTTTTTCTGTGTTTGTTCTTTGCACAAATCCTGTTCTGTGACTTGCCTGTCACACTGCTGGCCTCTTCCCTTTTTTGGTAGATGACTGCTGGTTCTGGTTTTTAAGACCCAATCAATGTCCATTTATGTTTCTCTTGAACTCCACTGTTTAAATTACTTTAATGTTAAATTTTAAAAACATAATTTCTGTAGTACTGGAGATCAAACAGGGCTTTGAACATGTTGGGGAAACATCTAACCTTACATAGTAGAAATTTATTCTGACAGATAACTGTGTAGTGTGTTCACATTTTTCTAAGCAATGGTTAAGCACTTACAAAGATTCCACTTACTAACTAACCCCTTTGTCTTTTTGGAACACTAGTTATATCATATATATGAAATTCTTGAGGCTATTCCAGTAAGGTGTCATTCTGCTCCCCTGTTGGGCTCAAAGTAACGCTCTTACCATAACCTAACATGAATATTAATACTTAACACTCCGTAAATTAAGAAACACGATTATACACAAATTGAAGCCATGGTGCTAGCGTGTTTAGTTGTAGATTTCTAGAAATGCTAAATTAGAGTTTATTTTTCTGTATCAAACATATTACATATTTAAAAAAATATTTTGGTGCAGTTAAAAATGGAAATTCTTCACAAAGACCACCGCAACGCAGGAACAACCTGCTTTTCTGTGTATTTGTGTAGCCACTTCCTGGATTGCCTAACTTGACTCTTAACGTCTTCCGTAGTGTAGACAAAGGGAGCATTAGAGAGGAAGGAACCTCTGTGATGGGCCTGGGGCGGACGGACAGGGCTCCAGCAGCCCTTCCCCCTGCCTGTGCAGTGGTGTGGCCGCTAGGACTCAGCGTGCCCTCACACGGGGCTGGTGCCACCTCCACTTACCATGGGATTCTGCGTCTGGAGGTTGAAGAGCTCGCTCTGGTACATCACAGCGGCGAAGGGGTAGACGGCGGGCAGCTGGGCCTCTGGTTTCTTCAGTGCCTGTAGTGTGTGTTCAGGGTCCCCTTTCCGAAGGACAGCATTGATGTGGTCCACTGCAGCCAGTCCTGAGGGTACGGGTCACGCCGTCAGAAGGCCTGCTGTTCCCCTCTGCCTAACCCCGCCAGCCCTCCTTCTTCAGGCCTCTCTTCCCATGAGCTCTGCAGCTGGGGGTGGAGGGCAGCCAAGCCTTGAAAGTCAGTCCAGTCCCAGGAGTTCATCCCTGAGACAGCTTGGGCACCAAGGAAGCCCGTGCCTGCCTAGCAGGCCTTCCTCTGGGGTGGCCCTGGTTCCACCTCTTCCATGGAGCCTCTGAGTTGCTTTGGTCCCTGAGACTTCTCATCTCTCGAGTCCTGTCCAGTTCTGGCAGGCTCGTCCTCCACTGCTGCTTGTGGGTTACTGCTGCCTCTTCAGGGACAGACCCGAGGCAAGCACTGCCCTGCTGTACCCTCCCCACGACCAGTCATCTTCCAGTTAGCACTCGGGCTATGTAATCCACCATAAACTCTGTGACCTCAACCAGTTGTAGTGGTCAGGTAAAAGAGATTTTAGTGAGCAGATAAGGAGTACTTGGATAGGCAGATTCTTTGTCATTTTCAGAGCACAGAAACTGAATTGCTGACTTCATGGGGGACTAAGTGATGAGCTCTATAACCAGGCAAGAGCATAGAGACAGAGCCTGAAGGGTTTGCCCTCTAAAGAATGCATCTGTGTAGACAAAATAATAGACCTCGATCTTCTAGAGCTTCCCAAGGGCTGCTCCATCTGCCAAGGCATGACTAGACTGCAGCTGAGATTATTCTGACCCCTTTGACATGATGACAATTTATCTTCTCTAAATACATTCACAGGAGTTGGCCTCGAACTTTCCACTAAGACAGGCCATCCAGCAGGGGGACATGACTAATGGAGCTCCCCCCAAAACTCACACTTAGAAAGGCACCTCTATGCCTAAGAGTTTCTTTTTTATTCTTAGAATTAATGGAAAAATGAAAGAATCCCAGACAGGAGGGCCGGGTTGTTCACAGTATTTGCTGTTGAGTTAATGTTATTCAAGGCCTTTTAGCAACATCAGGGATTATGCTGGTAGGACCTCGCTTCACTTCTGAGAACTTTCTTATAAGAATCTGTACAACTGCCTGTTAAATATCACTAGAAAGCACACTCTGCCTGTTAAATATCACTAGAAAGCACACTCTTAACATGCTCATAATAAACTCTCCCTTCTAAAATGTAATAAAGTCCATTCTTCTTAACCATCTTGTCATACTCTGCATTTAGCAAAATGTCTAGCCCTGCCCCGACGGAATGTAGCATGTGATGAACGGTGTGCGCAAAAAACTCCACCGTGGAGGGCTGCAGTTCGGACATAGCTGAAATGTCTTCGGACAGGTCCCACAGCATTCCACCGAAGCTGTCGCTCAGGTCGCTGCCATGGCTGCAATACACATAACTGCCTAACAGTTTAATGTAACAGCCTACATGGTTGGGAAAGAGCTTGCTGCTGTACCTGCCCTTTGGGGTTTGAATGTGTGCAATAGCCTCATGGTCATTATGTCACTGAACAAAATATGCTTGGGCAGGGTTTTTCAAGATTACTTTCAGTCTGATGAGACTACAGATTTTCAGATAGGGATAGCACAAAGGCTTTAGAGTAATTGTGTTCAGTGCATTTTTAAAGCCACCAAATATTGCCAATTCCCTTCCTAATTTCAGCTGGTTACACCATTAGTGAAACTCCTCCAATGTCTTTTAGTTAAAAGTAGGGGAGAACTATAGCCAATGTGGTATTAAATTTGTGGTCAAGAAATTGTCATTGAGTATTAAAATATTTATTTATATTGTATTTTACTTAACACACAAAAAAGACCACTTTAGTGGTTATATACATTTCAAAAATAAAAGATGGCAAAGGGTTGAGGAACTACTTCCTGTCTAAGCCGATGGACCTCAGACATTGCCCCACTGGTAATATTAATTTCTCTCTGTAACTCATTTCTGTCAACTATAATGAAATTCTCAGCTTTCAAATGCAGCAGAGAGAGGGAGATCTGACCTATGTCATCACCAACAGGTTCATGATTTAACAGGCACAGGACAGGAACCAAAATGGTAAGTTGTTAATTTTAAAATAAAGTCGCCTATGAGTTTCACCTGTGTCTGTGTGCGTGTGTGAAATTCTAAAACTCAGTCAGTTGCTAACTGCCAGACACTGACATGAACCTGCCCTAGGCTGCTCTAATTACTCTGTGAACTCTTGCTGTATCTCTCCGGCTGCTCAGGACACATTTCTCCTGCAGGTGTGTATTTCTTTGAAGGTGTTCAAAGCAATGAAGAACATTCCAAACTCATCTAGGAAGTTACACTGAGGGCAAGGGTTAGGACTACTGAAATGAGTGGACCTTCAGGCCTCCCTTTGGCAGGGGGTTCATGTGCTTTATTAAATGGGCCAACTGTCATTCATTTCTCAGGGTTTTTTTGTGGAGGGATAAACAGGTTGTTTAGATTGACTAAAGAAAATAAATATCAAATGGAATTCCTTGTGCCTCTTCTGATGCTCCAGTAAAAAATCTTCCCAGTCACACAGCTGGATGAAGCACTAAGAAGAATTGAACCCAGTGACACCATGGGGGTTCAGGGACAGGGGACTCAAATCTGCCACAAAGCTGTGTGAAAGTAACTCTCGCAAACTGCAGGCCACTGCCTGGGAAAGCAGAAGTGTCTGTAAGCTCTTTTACAGTCCCAAGGACACAGCCACATAATCACAGCAAGGAAGCACAAGCTCCAAGTCAGAGTCTTTACTGGGTAAGCTTCACCATCATTCCAGTGAGGGACAGATCCAAAACATGACACACACCACACCTGGAGGAAACGGAAAGCCAGGGCCAAACTAACCCAGGGAAAAAAACTCAGTGGGGAGCTGGCAGGTATCGTGCTGTAAGGTCAACGTGGCCATTTGGTAGTTTCCCCATTCCTTAAGGCCACTTTACAAGAATACAGCATGAGAGGTGAGCTGGAATTCTGGCAAAGGAAGTCCATCTCTTAAGAGATTCCCTCTCCCTCCCACCGCCAGTTACTCACTGTTGACTTTATCGATGCCGCCCTGGATTTCCGCTTGCGTCAGCAGTTCTTCATACACATCCCTCTCTTCTTCTGAAATACAGTTGTTCTGCAAAACAAAGTCTTCACTGATTCCTGAAGTTCAGTAAAATGCTTCCTAAGCTCGAAACATGAATGAAAACGTGACAAGGTGAAAGAAATAACTGACTAGTTGTCATCCGAAGTCAGTACAAGCATTTGAGAAGAGCCTGCTCCAGGCAGGCCCTGGGGGAGATACACAGGCCACCAGGGTTACGCAGACAGGCAACCAGCCCCAGGGCTCTTCAAAGCAAGCTGCTTCTAGGTGGAAAACCTCAGGCTGAGCGCCTACCGCCTCACTGAGTACTGCCACTCTTTATGACTAAAAAACAGCTGAATGTTGATAATGTCTTTTGATTCAATCTGATAAGATCAAGAATAGAAATAATGAATATACAGAGAACAGAACAGGTTCTAAACAAGAAGTAGATTCAAACTCAGCTGCAAAGAAAAATTTAAAAAGAGGTATGACAGTTCAGGGAGATCTAAAAAATGCTGAGGTGAGGGAATGGGACATGGACAGCAGGATTTGGTCACAACGGTGAGAATGTGTGGCATGTTGGGCCACCTCTCAGGGGTGTGTGTCCAGAGTTAGCAAAGAGCAGGGAGGTCACTTGCACACCACAGAGGACTCTGGGGACCAAGCCAAGGAGCAGTACTCAATTCAGTGGCCACAGAGAGTTGGGGCAGTTAGGTTTGTGTGACATCAGCTATGCCATGAAAAACTGTTTCTGCAGCCTTGAGCTCTGTGAAGGAAGCTTGGAGAAAGCCAGGAGCAGGGAAATGCAGGGGCCAGTGCTCCCATCCCATGATGAGGTAAAGAGGGGTGCTCCTCCAGGTCACCGGCACCAGGCAAGGACAAGGTGTGAGGTACTAAACGTGGTTTCTTTCAGTGACAGACTGAGGCTGACGGCAGGAGCTTACGGGAGGAACAGCTGATGAGGAGCAGAGGCTCGGCACTGTCAGTGTCAGTCACCCAGCAGGCAGGAAGGTGGCTTAGTGTGGAGGCTGGGTTAGAACGAGCTGCCTTGCCAAAGGCAGACCCTGGGAGAGGAAGGATGAAGGACGGAAGACGATACATTAAAACACACCCTCTCTAAACTAACCGCACAGAATTCACCTCTACTAATAAATATAAAAGTCCCTTGGCCAACTCAGGAGCTGCCGCTGATGACATGATCTATCTATCTACTGTGCAGGGATTGAACCCAGGGCCTTTGCATTTTGAGACACGGTCTTGCTAAGTTGGGAAGTTGTCCTGGCTGCGTTTAATTTTTGTTTGTTTGTTTTTGTTTTGTACCAAGAATCAAACTCAAGATCTCGAGCTTTCCAGGAAGGCTTTTCTGGGTTTAATTTTGTATTCTTCCTGCCTGAGCCTCCTGGAGCAACAGGATTGTAGGCATGTGTTATGCCTAGGCAAGGCATGATATGTAGCTGATACACTTCCTGGGTAAATGCAAAGTTCGCATCATCACCTTCAATCTTTCTAACCTATAAAATAAATCAGTCTCACAATGTTAGACAAACCCAACTGCCTATGACTATAGAGATGATAGCCACACTTAGAAATACTGGTTCTAACATGAAGGCTTTTTCAAAGTTACTCATAACTGTATTCATTGTGTATTTATTACTTAGGTTTGAATTAAGTACCTTCAGCTTCGCATTTTCCTCTTTTTTTCTTTTAGCGCCCCAGAGTTCCTTCTGATATTCCTGGGCCAGGTCGTCATCCACTAACGTCAAAACTGCATTTGGGTTTCTTAGTGTTACAATGGTCTGTTCTGCGATTCCTTTCTCGATAGCTTCATTAATGGCTATGACTGCAGCATGCACTGAAAAATAAAGAGCAAAGAGATTTTTTTTTAATCAGAAAAAGCCAAGGGACAGTTGTGTGGACAGGGTGTGACAATGAGCAGTTTTACTCTCTCCTGTGTTCTAGTTAGTATGCAGAAAAACCTCTCCACATGCTGGTCTGTCTCTATCCATTCATCCAGTGTGCAGTGTGCAACAGACAACTAAAACAAACTGAGAACTATGTCCACCATGAGGGGTTTCATAGGTACAAGCCCATCTCTGTCCTCCGGTCAGGGCAATGCTAACAGTTTTAAAGTAACAAGCTCCTATCATTTTGTTTGGAAGTCTAATAATGCTTTTATTCTTGGTTTTGATTCCTTTTAGTCTTTCAGTTATTTGATATCAATATGTGTGAAGGTACAGACAGCTATTCTGAAAAAAACAAGAGACCTTATGGTAGGCATTATTGATTTCCTATTGCCTGGTTTTGAAGACTCGTAAGGCTCTCATTCTTTTGATTGCTTTCATACTATTTTGTTTTGTATTAAATTATTATGTGTGAAGGTATGGTCAACTATTTCAAAGAAAACAACAGACATTATGGTAGCCACTATTGATTTCCTTTTGTCTTGTTCTGAAATCCTGTGTTATTTGCATTGTTTTACTTTGATCTGTTTTATTGTTTTGTTTTGGTTTACTTTATTTTGTTTTATTCTTTAAAAAAAAGTAACAAGCTGGTTCCAAGAAATATCCACAAGTGATCCTGTAAACCTAAAAGGCCCAACAATGTACCCTGACACTGACAAATCTAAAGACAAAGGACACAGAAACACTTGGAAGAATGAAGACATTTCTTGAACCTGTTAATTTGGGCTGTGCATGTAGCTGCCTGACATCCAAAGTCAAGACTTGGTTATGTTCTGACAGCCTCAAATTATCTGTGATATGAGTACAAATGATAGAAACACTCAGGGCTCTTAAACTGTCTTGTAAGTACTCTAGTTCATGTAAGCTAAATCCGCAAGTAGAGAACAGGCAAATTGTATGCGAAGGGCAAGCTCGGGTTTTAAACAGACTTACATGCAGCTTCATCCACAGACAGTTCATTGGCCAAGATGCCACCAATTTTGCTGAAGGATGGCATCTGTATTCCATATTTCTCAAGCTCTTTTCTCATGTTACTGATTTCCTCCTCTAAAAGAACAACAACACCACCAACAACAAATAAAATCAAAGGAAGCTATAGACAGAGATAAAGGCAGGGATGGATAATACAGTGGCATGGAGAAAGGCCTTCCTTGGGCACACGGGGCCCTTTCTAAACCAAAGCCTTAGCAAAAAAAAAAAAAAAACAAAAAAAAAAAACCCAAAACAAAACAAAACAAAAAGCTTGGACTAGGAGGATCCAACAAGAAGCCAAGCAGCCAGGTTTTCTGGTAAGCCATGCAAGCCGTGGGGCTTCCAGGAAGAGAAAAGTCAGAGTCTCCCCTGAGCCTACTGGTGGACTGAGAATCAACACCTTCCCCACCCCAAGCAACCCGCTAGTTGGGAGAACAGGCTGAGCTGGTAGCAACTAAGGTACATAAAGCAACTAAATGCTTGTGTTGTTTGGTTGATTTCATAGGCCTGGGGTCAGCGGTCTGGGAATCTCTTGGGAGGATGACAGTATGCAATACAACAAATATGGGGGATTTCCCTCTGTTTTGTCTTTGAAACCCAATATTGTTCTCACTGGTTTGCTTTGTTTTGATTGTTTTGCTTTATTCAGCATTCTGTTTTAATTGATTTTATTCTGTTTTGTTTTTGGTTTGATTTTGCTATACCTGATGGAATGGACAACTGTTGTGAAGATAACAAGATATACTACAGTAGCTATTGTTGTTCTCCTAATTCCTGCTTTGTAGTTCTGTACCAATTTTTTGTTGCTTTGTTTTGATTGGCTTTGCTCTGGTTTTTTTTTTTTTTTCTATCTTAAAAAAAAAGAAGCTGGGCATGGTGGTGCACACCCATAATCCCAGCACTTGGTAGGCTGAGGTAGGAGGATCACCGTGAGTCAAGGCCAGCCTGAACTACACAGTGAGGCCCTGTCTAAAACAAAAACAGAAACCAGAGCCTCAGGAAGAATCAAGCCTATATTTCAAACAAGATAGGTTAATTTTCTCTTCTTATCAATATTGAGGAGGAAGAAGAAGTAATAACATGAAGGTGAATGTGGAAAATACTGGTCCATTTTCTTAGTAACCCCACTGTAAAAAAATGTACAAAGAACATTACCTGTGAAGTCCACTTTGCCCAAGAGATCCTGGATCTGGGGTGCTATTCCTAGTTTGAACAGATATAAGCTGAAAGACAAAATAGCAAATTGTCAGAAAGCGTATCCTCACAAACTTTAAAGTTATATATTATGTAAGTCTTAAGGGCTCTTTTAGCTGAGAAGGACCTAAGAGATACTGCATTTGACTTAATCACTTGACAGATGAGAAAGCATGGGTTGTGCTTATGTGGTCCCTGTTTAAACTGGTCCCTACAGTTTAAGCCAAAGGCTGGCCTTCTGTAGCACACAGCATTTCTCTGGAGTGAACTAACTTTCCACCATCCATTTGTGAAACAAACAAGAAACACAGCTAATGTAGAACAGTAAGTAAAAGCCAATCAACATTTCTACAGAGATCCCATTCATGACTCTTATTTGGTTGAAAGTACTATAGCTTGAGCTGTATTTTGCTTTCCAGTATTCCTTGAAGTACTTATTTCACATGCCCTGAACCAATAAACAGAATGGTTTGGATGGAGTGATGCTAAAGATAAATGAGAGCACATATTTAAGATAGAGAATAAATTGTATATGCTTAAAAGTGAATCCCTCGATAGTAAAGGCAGTTATGATGACAATCACTGACCTACTCGGAGCCTGTACAAAGACAAAGGCTGGCATCTGAATTCTATCACAGCCACAGATCGTGCACTTTTCCTTCTTCACTAACTGACAGTTTCTGTGGCATGTTTACCGGAATTTCCCCAGTTACAGTCAACTAAAGAATTCTGTGTCTCAGCACTTGGGAGGCTGAGGAAGGATTGCTGTGAGCTGAAGGCCAGCTTGAACTTCATAGTGAAACTCTTTCTCAAAATGATAAAAACAAATTCTGTATTCACTTTCTTAACAATTTTGGTAAGTTTGTGATTTTGATTAGCAGTTAGAAAGCATATAATAAAATATGTGGGAAATGATCTGAGAATAATTTTGATGGCTTCAGATGTAGATGTGAGAAGGATCTCAGTAGTTTAGAAAATATATAAAACCTCATAAAAACACGTTAAAGAAATTGGAGATCTAACCTTAATGGTATTGAAGCAAACTCTTAAAATGTATGATTAGTCACTATAAGTATCTTGGGTTGAAATGAGTTCTCTTTGGTCATAATGCTGTAAAAGATAATTACTTAGAAAAGTTATACATGATCAAATTAACAACCAGGGTTTCATGGTTTTAAAAATTACATATACAATCATCACCTGGAGTTAAACACTAAATATTTTTACATAAATCCTTTTAATGTTTCTAGATACATCTATGAACTTACACATTCCTCTAAGTATAGGGTACGTAAGCAACTGCTGGGCATTTATATTGTCATTAATTACTAACTTCACCGGAGCTACTTATATACAGACACACATTTTGTGTACATTTCTTATGTTATAAAAAAATCACTAAACAAAAAAAAAGGCATACACAATGAAAATGGCAATGTGTACAATCAAAATGTGGTCCTAACAAAAGTTTATTCTTTTACTCATTTGTTCTTCATAAGGGTTAAGAATAACCTTTATTGTTTCTCCAGGAGAATGTGACCTTGAGTTAACTCTCTAGCTCTGTTCCCATAGGATCTGATGAAAGTTTACCACCACCGTGTCAGCAAGCGTCACTGAGCAGGAGGGTGGACTCCATCATGACCTGACGGAAGCGTGCATACCTAACCAGCACCGTATTTCTGGGCACTCCTGACTTCAGTGGCCTTTGTGACAGTAGGCACCTAGCAGGGAACTGTGAATCTAAGCCGCTGGACTGTGAGAATAGGTATGGTCTCCTGGGACATGAGCATTGTCAGCCGGGAGGCTGGAACCCACCAGTACGAGTCCCACTGCTTAGCACCCGAGCTGTTGCCTAATAAGAGCACAGCTTCTGGGTGGCTGCATGGGCGACCCGGTGGAGCAGTACCTAGCGGAGAAATACCTAGCGCTGTCCCACTAGCTTGCTGGGGTTCAGGTGAGCTTGTCCTTCTGAGCCAAGTGCCGGGTATGGCTCGTGGGGGTCTCATCAGCTGATTGTGATACACAGCTACTCTGCCACCAATCCATTTCACTGAAACATCATCTTAGCTATAGCTGCATCTCCGCTGGTTAGCGGTGAGGGTAAGCACTTCGCCATATGTACACTAGCCATTTATATTTCTGCCGGGAAATATTTATTAATGAATTTTTGAATTTTAAGGGCTAGGGAGGGGAAGAATTACCTTTCTGTCATTTTTCCTTCAAAACACAGCCCTAAAGACAGAGAACAAATGGCCCTATTTTTATGATATGGTAGTTTTAATTTTAGTGCCAAATTCCAATGTGATCTTATCCAAGGCAAGACACATATTAGACTCTGAGCATTCTTTGGAGTGAAATAGCCATTGTATCTTCATAAATCAAAGCTAGAAAGACAGGGGTCATTCTTCAGCTTATGTTCCAGGTCTTTAGAGATTGTCAAGATAATAAAGACATTTACTTTCCTTAGCCCCTGCAGACTTTCCCATGAAAAGTTCATGCCAAACAAGTCATCATAACTAAGACTAGATCATGATGAGACCACACTGACATTTTCAAAACTGAGATTGTATGAATCATTTCTCAACTCCTTATTATATGACAAACACTAAAATTAAAAGGGAGTTCCTAGGTGGGGGAGGTAGCCCAGGGCACAGTTCTTAACGAGCATGCTTCCCCAGCACTGCAAAAATGAACACAAATAAAAGGGAACCCTGTTACGTGATACACAAGCAGTGTTAACCTCTTCACTTTCTTCTTTTTATCAACAGGAAAGATGAAATGGAGAATTTAACAGGTATAGGAAAGCTGCAAAAGAATTCTAGGGAAAAACAAATAAGCCACCACTTACGTGAGAATGGATAAGAATGATCAAAAATGCACAACTTCTTTCACACATTTAAAAAATGCACTATTTCTTTCACAGTTACACTTCCCTTTCCTACAAATAAATTTGAAAGTACACCTGCACTACTTTTAAAAAACTATAAAAAAATCCCATGAGAAAATATGAAAATGTAAGAGTAAAACTTAAATAGAACACATATATGAAATGTCTCCTAACGACAAATTTTATAACCATCCCTATGACTTACTATTGTGCTGTTTCTACCAGTATATTAATATCCAGTTAAAGTTTTAACATACTTTAAGATTTGTATCTTTATACCAAAGCCTAAGCTAATGAGTATCATTTATCCTTCACATATATCTACTTCTGCTTCATCTATACAATGCAGATAATCTAGAATTTTAGATTCTTGCTTTTATTTTTGTGTTATGCACCAATAGATAACTCTGAATTTTCTTTTCTAATTTCATTGACACTAAATTTTCCCCTTTAATTTGATCTCTTACATACAATTTGCTCACTAAGGACCTATTAAAGGGATCCATAGAAGGAATTACCAACTGCCTGTTCTCTAACATTCTCTGTCCCTTGGGTGCTGGTTCTGCTCGGCAGATCTAGTGCCGCATCTACAGAGCTGGTTTCTCTTCGCTGTCTGGCATCTTCTGATTTGGGCTCCCCCGGCATCTGGACTTGCTCTTTGTCCACTGTTGACTACGGGTCCCCATCCCAGGAAGCTGCACAGGAGAGGGCAAGGAAGAGCAACAGAGCCAGTGCCAGGAGGGCACCTGTGCCCTTGGTGCTCTGACCAGGGTCTCCGGCTCCCTTCTTGAGTCCTTGCTGTCCTGGCCTCCTGCCTCTGGCGTCTATTATTGGGGGACACCACAGGCCTCGCTGGCCCAAGCTCAGCGACTGCCTGCTTTCCCGGCTGCCACCGCCTGGTGCATACCCAGGAGGGCGCTCACCTCCACGACGTGCAGCGCTTTTGGCTTTGGGGACTTCTCCATTGTCTCGTCCCATCCAATTCCATCTGCCCTTGAGGCTCTGATGTTTAAAATTCTGGCCAGTGGCTGCATTCCTTTTTAATGCAAGCGTATACATTTTAAGCATTACCACTTTAGTGATTTGATCTGCATTTTGAAATATACACTTGATGATGTTGATTCAGTTACTTTCACATTATATCTTCTGTCCATTTATTCATTAAATTACTGTTTGAGGAATAGCTCCTAAATAAAAATATTTTTTCTCTACTATGCTGCCCTTAAAGTAAGGCTGAGGCAGGAAGATAGAAAGTTTGAGTCCCACTTGGGCAACTCAGCAAGACCTTGTCTCAAAAAAAAGTGTTTTGGTTGCCACAAAACACAGGTTTGGGGCCAGGGATACAGCTCAGCAGCATAAGCACCTGCCTGGCAAGTACAAGGTCCTGAGTTTGATTCCCAGTTCAAAAATAAAACAAAAAAATACCATAGGTTTGTCAGCAAGATGAAATCAAAGGTTTATATGTATATTAAAACTATAATTTTTTATAATAAAAAAATTAGGTGGCTACTTCCAATAATACTTCCTACTTCTCCAATGAACATGTAATATTAATACAATCTCACAATAAGCAAATATCTTGAATTAATGAAAGTTACCACAAGGTGGTGCTGGAAAATCAGATTTTTGGGTGCAGGAGTCCAATTTTAAATTTACTTTAAACCCATGGTTTTTAAAAGCAGATATGGGTCAAGTAGAAATCTTATTTACACAGGCCAGAAAACCTCATTTGTTACAATTTTTTCTTTCTTGAGACAGGATCTCATTAACGTAGTCCAGGCTGGTCTCGAACTTCCTATGTAGCCCAAGCTGGCCTCAAACTCACAGGGAAAATCAAATGCAATCACACCTGTAAAGCGCTTTGATCCACGGAGCCCTGAGCGTCAGCCGTGGTTTTTATCATCACTGCTCTGTCCTTTGCTAAGCCCGGCCTTGCTGTGCCTTCACCTACTGCCACCTCAGTGGTCCTCCGCCTTCTCCAGCACTGAGAACTCTTCACTATTTCCCCCTCCTGACTTCACGTCGGAATGGTTTTATCAACTGGACCAGATTATTTTTCCATCTCAGTCACACCACTGCCAATATCATGTCAAAATTCAGGGTTCTGGGCTCAATTTTCAACCAAAAAACCACAGGAAACCTGAGAAAGCCTCATTCTAGGGAAATCAGTTCAGTTAAGCTGCCTGAAAAGTAAAAAATGTGAATTCCAGAGACTTCATGTTGCACCAGCAGTATGTGTGCCATGTTAGGTGACAGGACGTGGCTCACAGCCCCAAAGCACTTTGCAGGACGGGGGCAGAGCCCCGGCACTGGCTGGGACAGATGGAGGAAGGTCCGTGTGGGGCATGGGAAGGACTCTGAACAAGGAGGCTCGAAAGGCACGGGAAGGCGCAGCTGTCTCCCCGGCCTTCATCCCAGCACTCCATCACCCCGTCTCCTGATATTCCCGCAGAGAACACAGGATCGGAGCCCCGCCCTCAGGCTGAGGGTCTACCTCGGGACACCGCGTTTATAAACACAAACGTGTTTACTGTAGAAGACGCGCCATCCAGGCATTTCAGGGAGGAATCAGTTCACTCGTTGCCTCAGAGAAGGGAGTGCTTAGAAAGGCCAGACATGAAAGCCCAAGCACCCTGGGGCTCCGGCAGCCACCTGACTGTGTAGCTGCGGTGGAAGAGGACTCTTTCTCCACATCATCATCAGACCACTTGGGACAGCTGTTCAACCAGAATTGGCTCTGCCAAAGCAGTGTGCACAGCTGCAAGCCCCAAATGTGTGCTGTTCTGGCATCGTCACTGCCCCTGGAAGCCAGGCTGCTGGACACAGCCATGGGATCTGCAGAACTGCGAGCTGAGGTGCACGGTCTTCTGCTGTGGTCATCAGCGTGGCTGAGGCTTCATGGTCAAATACACAACATCTTAATAACATTAAACTAGAAAAGGCAACACGAATGCATGACTTGACAGGGATTCCCTCGAAGGGCAGTTGACACTGCTACTAAGGACAAATGAATGGCCAGAAAGAACTCTGACAGATTGATTGGAAATAACCCAGCCTATCAAAAAGACAATATTAATCCTAGTTATGTCTGTGCAAGGCCAGGAGTTCAAAGCCACAATCAACAGAATACAGGCACAGTGTAAAAAAAAGGAGTAGCACGGAATTACTCAATTTTAGGTAGCACTTTGTTTCTTCTGTAATCTATGCATAGCAAACAAATAAGTACTTGTTTTTGTATTCTATATACTGTCAAAAGGAGTAAAGACCAGGAACTCTGGGTAAGCCAAATAGTTCCCTAAACAAAGGAAGTGTGCCAAGGTAAGAAGGACTGCAGAGTACAGGCAGGTAGTGACAGAGTCACACAGAAAGAGTCCAGCACTAATGGGCCCACTCAACAAGCAGGCAGAGAGAGGAACAGAACAGGAGCTGTGATGAAAGGGCTTAAAGAGGACTGAGCAGAGCCGATCCCTTGTCTCCTGGGGGATAGAAACCTCTAAAAATTCCTATTAATTTTCAGAAACAATGAAAAAGGCCTACATAAGCTTTTAATAATGTTAACAGGTCAGGCCAATACATCATTGTGACAGGACAATGGATTGTATAACACTGGCCAAGTGAGACTTAGGAGGTAAATCACGGCTGGGTAATGGGGAGGAGAGAGGGGTGAGCAATAAGACTGTAAATAAAAGCCTACCTGGGGTATAACTGACTTTACGAATCGAGTAGGCCTGATGCTGGTGTCCCAGCTCTGACCCAAAATGGTACCGTATTCTGAACAACCACAGATGGCCAGAGGACAGACCTGTCACCTGGCAACTGTGATGCGTGCCTTTCACTTCTGGCGAGGCTAAGTTCGCATCACCTCTGGGTAAGTATCAAAATAATGATCTCGTAACAAATCAAAGTTAGTGTGTAAACAACACAGACATGGCTGAAACTTGTGTATTTCAAAATAGTTTTCGGGGGGGGGTGAGCAGGTAAAAGGTATGTGAGAAATTCATGTACTCTTTAAGTTATATAAAATATTTTAAAAATTAGATTGACTTTTTTTTTGGTACCAGGGATTGAACTCATGAATTTGCACTAGCCAGGCAGGTGCATACGCTGCTGAGCTAAATCTCTGGCCCTACATTGATATTTTTAACAGTCACATAATTAGTAAGTTGCCCAGGCTGTAACAGCAAGCCTTTTAGAGCTTTAATATACAGACAGCCTCCTGCGACACATGTGCCATAGGTTTGCTACCACTACCCTAGAAATACTCAGTTTTATAGCTAATGTTTAAATATTTAATAGTTGTTTGGTATCATGTATTACAAACCTTTAATATATGGAGCACTACAGAATACATTAATTGTTTTTCATGCATCAAAGGCCTCCAGGCATTTAAAAAAAAAAATAAAGGTTAGGGCTGTAACTCGTCAGCACATGCCCACCCCAGAACTGACTCCTTTTCATTATCCAGCCCTTCGACCACTCTACCAGCAACCGCAAAAACACAACATGCTATGCACAGGTCTGGAGCCCAGAGACACCAGAACGCAGGGTGATTTTCACTTAGGATTGAGCTAATAGGGGGTGCAGCTGTTCTTCTGACGTTCTGATTTCCAATTTTTCCCCCCTCCATGAGCATACGCTGCTCTTTTAAAAAGATAAACATTTCCCTGGGAAATGAGGTGAGTCTCTACACCAGGCAAAGCTGAGGCACTGGCTCCAGGGCTGCAGCAGCCACCTCCCCTTGGATCTGGGCCTGAGAACATCCAGCTAAACTGCCAGCAGCATAGCTGAGCAGGAGGCAATGAAACCCGGGTCACAAGTAAGATGAGAAGGTGAGGGGGCGGGAGGGAAGTGGAGAGCTCGCAGAAACGGGCTACAGCGAGCACCTGGGCAACTCTAGGGGTTGAGCCCAACAGAAGACAACAGGCATGGGAGGCAGGTTTGGTCAGGGCCAGAGCTAACTCTGCAGATGAAGTCAGGCTGGCAGGCAGGGGAGGAAGGCAGTGCCTAGCAAGCTTAACTACCTAGGCAACCTTCCTGCCCCTTCCTGAGCTGTCATCAGCTCTCAGAGCTGCCGGATTCTCTACCTGGTAATGACAACTCGCACACCAGCATGCTGCTGTCACTGCAGTCAAGGTGTAAGAGGCAGAGCTAGATCCCTCACCGCCTCCGCATTCTGGGCAGACTGGCTGCGCGCTCAGGAGATTCTGCTATCCGGCTTCTGGCGCGTCTTATTTAGCAGAGAGAAGGCCAGCTCGCGCCATGCCTAGCTGAGCCACGGCAGGGTACAGTTTCGATAGAAAAACACTGGATCCACTCGGGATTCCTCAGTGCCATAGTGAGAGGCAGCTATGTACTATGTCAGAACAGGGCCAAGTGAAGGCGCTTCTCAAAGGAAGGCTATTTACTATATACATGTTGCTTTCAAAGACAAAGTATCCTATTTAAGGTCAGATTTTTGTCTCCTCCAGGATGACAAAAAATACTGGAAATGTATATGATGAGTAAATGAGAAACAGTCCCAGAAGTCATCACATCAGTATTTGCATACACTTGGCACAAGAAGTAAAAATCGTTAATTCTTTGTTTAGCATGATTTATTCAAAGCACCATGAAAACTACGGAAAACATACATTTGTAAGCCTCTGTGCTGTTCACACAGCACCAGAAGACCACCAATATTACCAGAAAGGAGCTCAGTACCCAGTTCCTTATAAGCTGCTAAACACAGATGTCCCAAGTATCCATTTGAGAAAATCAACTTGAGCTCACACAAGACACCTCACAAGCAGGCCACAGATCTGGAGACGAGCACGGTGATGTGAGGATGGGATAATGGCATTTAATTAATGGTGGCTGGCTCAGCAGGTCCCCAAAACCATACTAGCTGTGGTATTAAGTGATCATGCTAAGCTCTGAAGAATGTTGGGTAACACAACTGAAAATATTCCTCAAAATAAGCACTTTCACAGTGGAAGCTTTGAGAAAGCTTGCTGGCATAATGTTATCAACAGAGAAGAAAGCCAGCATAAAAGTGGTTATTTCCTCAAGTTGCTCTAAGTTATTAGAATAAAAAGATCATAGCTAAGACACTTCCATTTGTTCTGTATATCTACCAGCTGTCATCCTCCAAAGAAGTCTTACTGGGCTGGGGGCGGGGGGGCAAACTATATGACATAATCAAAATTCCTCTCCAGAAGACCGGCACTGTGATGAATTATTATAGAAACCCTTTCCTTTGGAGAGGAAAAGAGCCAGGACGTCGTTAACATAAACCCCTAGGTAGAGGATTCTGCCAGGAAAATGACTCCAGTGATATAAACACAAGGCAGATGTTGTAAAAGAAATTTAGAATTTCACTAGACGTGAAGTCTTCCAACCATTACCTGTGCACACACACAAGCTGATGTTTTAGAATCAGTTTTGCTACCATCTAAAAAAAAAAAAAATCAAAGGTTTTTTCCAAGCTAATAATATTTTTTAAAAAATGTGTCAACTGGCAGAAGTTCAGTATTTTCAAAAATTAATGCATTAAAATAATAAATGTGTCTAAAACGACTTCTGTTTTTTTTTTTTAACCTTTGGTGTGTATGTTCTATTGAACAGGGAGTCAAAAGAAACTACCCTTGTATTGGGTTTTCATAGTGTATGGTAAGAACTGATCTTAAGAATAATCAAAGCAACATCACAGTGACTACTAAAGTTGTTCATCTGATTATTTTATCTACACTTGTAAACCAGCTCAGCACTCAAGGATATAGTAGCACATTATTATTGGATTTTTTTTTTTTAACCAAGGATTGAACTCATGACCTTGCACTTGCCAGGCAGGCGCTTATGCTGCTGAGCTAAATCCCCAACCCTATTATTGGATTCTTTGAGGTTTCAAACTCAAAATTATCTCCTTCTACTTACAAGTTTTTCAATCATTTTCTGATTTTACAGTTTGAATTATATTTTTTAAAAAATCAGAACATTTTTCAAATTCAAGGATAGCCTTTATGTGACAATTATTTTTTTTTTTTTGTCCTGGGAATTGAACTCAGGACCTCATGTTTGCCATGCAGGCACTGTACCACTGAGCTATATCCTCAGCCCTATGTGACAATTCTTTTAATTTTATACCAGGAAATTCGAAATTAAACAGACAATAATAATAAGTTCTTCAGATTATTAAAGTCACTTAAGATCTTTAAAATTTATATTGTAGTTTTATTTAAATATACTCTCTAAGAAGTTTCTTACTTAATCTTTTTCCTACCTCAGAGCATGAATACAATATATCATTCTTGGTATGTTTTTTCGGTCATAGACATCTGTTGTTTCTGGATAAAATATCTGAAAAACAAAAGATACAAAGCGTTTATGCTTCTCAAAATTATTTTAATTCTCTGATAATCCGATCCCAATTGCTATTCTATGTATCTATATACAGAGGACAATCTCCACTTCTACAAAGCAATCCTTAGCATCTAATGAACCTGCCTGGCGTCACGCCCCCTAGTGGTCACAGGCGAGTGACGCATCCACCACAGGTTTTGGTCAAAGCTGGTCCCCAGGGCTGGGAGTCAGTTTCTCTTCTTAACCTCACCCCTATGACGCCCAGAAAGTGGCCCACTTACAGCCACTGCATTACACTGCTGAAAACTCAGCACACCATTCTGTAAATACCAGTGCACAGCTATACCACACATATGTGGCAGGTTTTTTTCTGCTTACATACGTTTTCACCAAATAAGGCCTAGAAAGTATATAAAACTATGAAAGAAAAACACTTGGGTGGTCACTGTTAGCATGCTGGTATTTTTCTAGTCTTTTTTTCCTATATGCATCTGTGATTTTTTTATGCTTATATATATGTAAAAACAACTTTGTACCTAGTATAAGCCGGTTTAAAACTTGTTTAAAAGACTTAACTACTCATTCCCTTCATTATCCTCAGAGAACATTGCTTCTAATGGATGCTATGATTCTTTCCTTTTTTTGAACTGTACCTGACTCATTTCCATAGCAAACATTTATTTCACTCCCAATTCTTTCCCTATTCTAAGCCACAGCCGTGACCATCCCTGGCTTTCCTAAGCTTCTGATTTCTTCTGTCACTATCTAACGTGGAATCACTAGACTGAAGTCTGGACACTGAGGTTTTCAATAGACATTCACACTACTTTTCCTAAGCTTGAAACTAAAAGCCTGCCACGAAACAGATCTCAGAGTGGAGCACCAAACGTCTCCTCTCCTAAACCTGAAGAAGAAACAATTGCCCTTGAAGCATCTAATATTAAGATAAGCACACCAGCACTGCTTACTTTCAGCACACATTTTACACAATTTAAAAACTAAAATTAAATCATGTACCATACAGATACTGCTCGATATTCAGGTGCAGTTTTCTACTGGACAGCAGAGATGAGAAAGAAGCAACGTGTCTGGTGCTAACAATGGATAGTTCCTGTGGACGTCAACAAGTGTCTGAGGCCTGGGACATGTCAAGGGTCCTTTCAGCCTTCTCTTCATACGTGTGCTGGCCAAGTGCCGGGGGAAAGGGGCTTCTCGAGGCCAAGGAATGTTAGAGGCCTCAAGTTCCGTGTCAGCAGACAACAGCTCCAGCGCTCACCGTGCACCTTGCCGGACTGTTGGCCAACTCTCCCCATCCTCTCTGAGTCCAGCAAGAACCTTCTGTGTTTATATCTCTAAAGGAAAATCCTCACAAATGTGACTTCCTGGAGTAAGAAGATGGAGCAGTTTGTACTTAACTAGACAGTTTTATTTGGCACTGCCTCCACTATCTAAAATGATGTCCAGCAAAGCGAGCATTTACTACTGATAAATGAAGGATTTAGTGGTAGTTGTGCAGACAAAGTCATTTCCATGCACTCCTAGTTGCTCGCCCCTGCAATGCAATATATTGATGACTTCATGATAAAACTCAATGTTAAAACAGAAGCTGATATCCAAATTACTTTGGCCCCAACATATACAGTTTGAAGAGGTTTAAGTCAAACCTATCAGACATAATGAACTTAGCCTACGCGATGCTGCATCATTGAGAAAACTCCTGTTTGACTTTCTTTCTGTTTATCATGCAGCTCCTATCTAGCACTTGCTAAGTCTTGGCCTAGAAATACGAAATGTATGTGACAACTACTGCCCTGAGGGAACAGTGTTTAGTGTCCTCTGTGCTTTAACAGAAGGGAAACTGGTTTCATGAAAATGGTAAGACAAAAAAAATCATTATTTAGAGAAAACATGAGACTGAGCTAAAGATGAAATAAGCACAAATGTACTGAAAATGAGCATTCATAATTTACATGAGGGAATCTTTTGCTTTTGCTCTGCTGGGTGTCTTTAATAGCAGAAATGGCATAATAATAAAACAACACAGAAACCCATAGTGTAACCCCTATCCATAGCTGGTCCTAAGCTAAATCACTTCTTTACCTAGCTGTACCTAGGAAGACGTGCAAAGGACTGAGTGAGTTTTTGACATATAGGAAAAGTGGATGGATGTCAAGTATAACACACTCAGTGGGAAAAACCCACTCTCAAAAGCTACCTGTTACTGAGCAAGCTGAAACATGATATGACTAAATGGATAATGGACTTAAAAAGCAAAAAGAAGAAAAGAAAGTGCTCTGAAGGATATAACTGCATGTATGTTTAAGTGTGTAGGACTGATAACCGTATTAGTAAGTTTTTGCTGGATTGTTGAGCAGAACTGTTTGCAGCCTCACTATTTGAATGTCCACTTTGTATGCTTTAATTTTGTGACTTGAACAGCTATTTCTAAGAGGACAATATGTAATTTATCAACTAGTGATTTCTTACTGTTTATTTTTTTTGAAATTCTGTATTATTTCTACCCTCTTTTCTGTTTTGCTTTTTTTCTCTTTAAATAAAATTTTAAAAATCTAAAAAAACAAGCTACCTGTAATATCCCACTTATATAATAATAAAATGACAGTGAAGGAGCAGTGGTTGCCAGCACAGTTCTGGGGAGGGATGTGACATAAAATACCACTTATTGTGGTATCCGTGCTTGGATTACGACAGTGGCCACACAAATCTATCTATGGCATTCACCTGTGCAGAACCACACATACCAGCACCCTCACCAATAATGCAGGTAAAAAAGGAGGAAACCAAATAAGCTCTGTAGCAAGTTTGTATTACAACCCTAGCATCACTGGAGCACCCCCTACAGTTATGTCACTACCGGGGGAGGTCGAAGGAAGGGTAAATGTTGGCCAACTCTCCCTATCCTCTTTGATTCTAATACGAAATGCACTATTTTTACAAGTTCCCATGGCTCTATAATTCTTTCAAAATGAGTAATAGCTGTACAATTTTTATCAAGTGTAATTTCCTCACTCCTCCCAGCCTCTATTTCTCTCACAGGCTTAAGGATGCCTGCTCTTTGAATTTAATCAGCACTGAATACTTACTGATCACATTTTATTTGGGAAGTTTCAGTAATAAGAGCTACAGTCCCATTTGGCAACTGCTGAGAATCGTCCGTGGTGGAACCCAGGCGGCTGCAGAAGAAGGCAACTCACCCACTCTCTTGGTAAGTGCCTCCCTCCGGCATGAGCCAGGAGGAGACCCAGTCAGCAGCTCCTGTGAGCCTACCAGTGCGTGGGCTGGCAATCAAACACCCCTCACCCCCCTTTAGCAACTGGGGACAGAGGTCTGAGCATATCTTGAGAGGATGACCGTATGCGATATAGCAAATATGGGGGATTTCCTCCTGTCATGGTTTATGTTGGTGGCCCCCAGGCCTCATGTATTTGCATTGTACATTTGTGACTGGTTCGTTGTCTAGTGTTTGGATTGATGGTGTCAGTGCTACACCCTCCTAGGGGGTGGAGCCAGGATGTGATGTAATGGCAGGAAGAAGGTGTGTCTCTCTCTTTTGCAGCTTTCCGCTTGCTGTTTGCAGCCGCCATGAACTGCGGCCCCACCATTCCCCCCTGCCTTGGAGTCAACTGAGTATGGACTGAAACCTCCAAAAACTGTAAGAAATAAACCTTTCCTTTCCCAACTTTGGGCATCAGGTATTTTGTCTCAGTGATGAGTGAAAAGTAACTGAGACACCTCCCATCCTCTGTTTGAAGGCAAATTTTTTTTCAGTTTTGTTTCATTATGATTAACTGTATTACTCTATTCAATATTCTCTTTTGAATGGTTTTGTAATGTTCTGTCTTTCGTTTGATTTTGCTATACCTGATTGAATGGACAACTATTGTGAAGATAAGGAGATATACTATGGTACCTATTACTATTACCTTGGTATCCTGCTGTGAAATTCTGTACCAAAGTCACTGCACTGTCTCGATTGGCTTTGCTCTGTCTTGTTCTGTTGTATTTTTACTACCTTCAAAAAAAAAAGAGCTACAGTCCTCTAGCTTTTTTTTTAATATAGATACTATGATTTATAAAAATAATTTATAAAGTAAGTTTATAATACCTTATAGTAATACAATGAACAGAATATTTAAGTATAATCAGCAAAAAAAAAAAAAAAAAGGTGGGGGGAGAAACTGTTATCTTGTATCAGCTACACAGCAGCTAAGCTTGTCCTGAGACACCTCACTTGGCAGCTCTCAAGCTGGGCGGGGATTCACTCTAGGGTCTTGTTTTAGATCACGCTGGATAAGCCTTTCTGTCCTTTAGTTTGGTTCCCACATTTTGCATTCCTGCATTCACATTCTCGCCTGTCCAATCAGTTCTCATCATGGCACGCTGTGCACTGCTGCTTCTCTCGCCACCGCAGGCTCTGGTACACGGAAACTTACCTTGGGGAGACCAATTGATTCCATGGCTCTCAACCACTGCACGGTGTTATCTGTATGTCGAAAATGAAGACCGGACTTCTAGTGTGAGGACAGGAGGGAGAAAGGAAAGTCAGGGCCACACACAAAGTGAGTCATTTGGAATAACACTTTTTCATTAGCAGGATGCTTTTCAATTTTACTCATCCAAGAATTGTTATTAATGCTTCCATAAAACAAATACAGACACAATAAAAAGACTAGACTTTATCTCAGCAGCATCCCAGCCAGTTTCCACAGCTCATACAGTTGGGTAATTCTGAACGCGACTGTCGTATACCTTGCATGTCTAGCACATGCCTAACGGCATAGGTGTGTGTGCACACACTAGCACAGACACCTGGTGTGAAGACTGTGGTAACCAGGCTGACCAGAAAAAGAATCTTTATAAGAGTAAATTCTTTTTCTGTTTCTGACTCATTTATCTGTACTAATTCTGTATAAAACCGGGGAAATATAGAAATATATAAAGATGAAAACACAAACCACTCCAAAATTCAGATAATTTTAGTATCTACCCTGCTTATAATTTAACTCTGATCTTGGCCTTGAATAAGAAGAAAACCTGTCGTGAAAATGTTTTCTAAAGTCTTTTTCGACACATACAATAAAAATAGCCTTTTATGTTTTCCATTCCACCTTTACAATCCTAAACATACAGTGACTTGTTCTGCACAGCACAAATACAGCATGGCATCTCATGAAGTTACAGCAGGTAATGAATTACAGCAAACCCTAAAGTGATCATGCATTTTCACTGCTAAATGCATAATATGGCATTACATATTTTATTTTACTTATTTTATTATTTATTATCTATTTATTTATTTTTGGTGCCTCATGACCTTATCAGGCAAGTTTTTGAGCCATTGAGCTAAATCTCCAGCCCCTTATTTTTCATTTTAAATAAATCTACAAAAAGCTAATGGTAGAAAGTTTTATCATATAAGTAATGTCTACTGTTAGATAATCACTTTCAACAAGTCTGGATCTTTCCACATTTCATGACCTTCTACAATACGATAGTTTATTAAATTAAAATTGCTTTCACTTCTGTTGGAAACTATAAAATATAAAAGCAAATTAACATCTGGCAAATGTTTACGCCTTAATAGTAGTCAATGTTTGTGACTGGACTATACATTTCAAGTAGTTTATGCAAATTATTTCTAATTTCTTCAAAACTCTGCAAGATAATAACCACTCTCATTTTTTTAAAGTTCAATTTATTTCAAAGAGAAAAAAATGAAATTTCAAAACACAACAATCAGGGGACAACAATGGTACAGACATCACACATTGCCATCCCCAAATCATTCACCCAGAGCACAAGACATCTGCATTCAATTATTCAAACAATACCAGCACTAACCTCTCTCTTCAGTGAATCTGGAGAAATCAGTAGTATATCTTAACTATACATACACACACACACACACACACACACACGTATTGCTTCTTTCAGCGTCTCATATTGAGACAATATGATATTTACACACAAGTCTGATTTATTTCACTTATAAGTATGGTCTCAAGTTGCATTCATGTACTTATAAAAGTCTCAAGTTTGTCCTTCTTTATGGCTGAGTAGTACTCTATCATATAAACTTACCACATCTTTTTTATTCATTCTTCAGTCGATGGGCATTTAGGTTGTTTTCAAGATCTAGCTATTAACAAATTGTGCTGCTGTGAACATGGGTACATATATATTGCTGTGGTGTGCTGTTTTTAATCCTTCTGGGAAGATACTCAGAAGGGGTATAGCTGGGTCAAATGGAACTTTTAATCCTAGTTTTTTGAGGAATCTTTACATTGATTTCCACAATGATTGCATCAGTCTGCACTCCCACCAACAGTGGAGATGGGTTCCTTTTGACCCACAGCGCTGCCAGCCATTTGTTATTGGTTGATTTCTTTATAATAGCCATTCTTTCTGCGGTGACCACTCTCAGTTTTTAAAGATAAAGAAAGCCAGGCCAAAAAGATAAAGTGATTTGCCTCAAGTCAAGAAGTTGTTAAGATGCTGAACTGGGATTTAAGACTCAGTCTCTATATAAAAACCCTGGGGTGAGTAGATGGGACCAGTGCTTATCTGGTTCTTCTCTAGAAGGAAGAAACCAGTAGTTGCTAGGTATTAGCTCAATAATGGGAGAAAGGAGAAAGAGCACAGCAAGAAGGGAGAAGAGTAGATGGAATCCAGAGAGTAAACTGCCAGGCCATCGTGCCTGGGTGTCTATAAGCCAGCACAGGTAACACCTGCAGAACACAAGCAATTCTCAGACACGTTCACTCTGTGACCACAAAGAAACAAGACAGAAAGAATCCTCAATCAAGCCTGAACAAAGACAGATAAGAACTTACTATAGCACAAAGTAACTAAATGTTCTTCCAGCAAAATAACTAAATGTCCAGAGTACAAAATAAACATTTTAAAAATCAATAGCTTGTCTACACACTAATAATGAACTAGCTGAAAGATAAAAAAATCAAGGAAATGACTCCATTCATAATAGACTTAAAAAACACCTAAGAATCAACCTAACCAAGGAGGTGAAGGACCTCTACAGATGAAAATCACAGAACACTGGCAAAAGACATTGAAGAAGAAACAAGATAGAAGACCTACATGCTTATGGATCAGCAGAATTAATATTAAAATGGCAATGTTACCAAAAGTGATCTACAGTTTTAGTGCAGTTCCTATCAAAACTCCAATGACAGTCTTCAAAGAACAAGAAAAAAAAAGCAATAATAAAACTCATATGGCAGCACAAACAACCCAGAATCAAGCAAAAATAGCAAGGCAGGAGACACTTCAATATCTGATTTCAAATTATGCTACAAAGCCATAGCATCAAAAACAACAGGGCTCTGGAACAAAAACAGGGCCAACAGGATAGAACGGAGGACAGGGAAGCAAACCCACAGCACCACAGTGATCTGATTCTTGCCAAAGGAGCCAGAAACTTATGCTGGAAAAAGACTTTCTTTAACAAATGGTGCTGGAGAAACTGGATATCCATATGCAGTAGGGTGAAACTAGATCCCTGTTTCTCACCCTGTATAAAAGTCAATTCAAAATGGATCACAGAGTTAGGTATAGGACTTAAAACCTTAAAACTTCTAGAAGTATAGGGGAAACACTTGAAGCCATGAGGACAGGCAGAGCTCCTGACTAGGACTCCAATAACACAGGAAATAATACCCAGCTAGAAGCAGCGAACTGGATTATGTGAAATTAAAAAAGATTTTGCGCAGCAGGGGAACAAACAGAGTGAAGACACCCTAGAGAATGGGAGAAAATCTGTGCCAGCTAGTTTTCCAGCAGAGAATTAATAATCAGAATGAAAAGAACTCAATGCCAAAAAATCAAATAGTCCAATCATTTTAAAAATTATTTTTAAATTTTTTATTTTAAAGAGAATAAAACCAAGAAAAATAAAACAGAATAAAGCCAATCAAAACAAAATGGTATAAATGATACAGGGTTTCAAAACAAGATAATAGGAAATCAACAATGACTACCACAATGCCTCTTGTTGTCTTCAAGATAGCTGCCCATGCCATCAGACATAGGAAAATCAAACAAAACACAACAGAAGAGAACCAATAAAAACAAAACAATGAATGCAATATAGGACTTCAAAGCAAGTAAATCCAAAATAGCAACCATAATTTATCTTGCTATCTTTGAAATAGCTGCCCATGTGCCATCAGATACAACAATATCAGATATGACATGACAAAATCAAACAAGACAAAACAGAATAAAACCATACCAAACAAAACAATGAAAAGGATACAGGATTTTAAAACAAGATAATAAGGAATTAACAATGATCACTACCCTCAGAAGAAGACCCCATAGGTGCTACACTGCGTATTGTTACCCTCCAAATAAATGATCAGACTCCTGCTTTAGGCCTGCAAAGTCAAGGAAACACTACTATAAGCATTAAGCTGTATTTTACTCAATAGCCATCATCTCAGCCTGTGTTTCTCTGGAACAGCTGGTCGCTCACAGTGGGGGCGCCTTGCCTCTTATCTCCCAGTCCTGTATCATTTTTTTCTTCTCCAAAGAGGAAACTAAGCCTAATTTTGTTTGAGCACAGGCAAGGCAGGTTTCTACGGTCTGTGTCTGGTGACCTATATCAGTCCCACACTGTATAACAAAGACACCTAGCTTGTACAGTGGTCTTGCTAG
Organism: Dolichotis patagonum; assembly: GCA_004027295.1. NCBI lineage: Eukaryota > Metazoa > Chordata > Mammalia > Rodentia > Caviidae > Dolichotis > Dolichotis patagonum. Next base: position 129,542 of record PVJX010001091.1, on the reverse strand, counting down.
TAAGTAATCTCAGGAAAATCATAAATCCCACTGAGCCTAAATCCTCAGCCATAAGACATTTCCCTGACTTCAGGGTTCTATTGAGAATAACCAGGAAATACACAGTTGCAAAGTACATTAAGCATATAGCCAGTGTTAGCTATTCTAATCATGGTGCTATAGGACTGCATTTGAAACCAGGTCAAAAACAGTTTAGTGTTTCAGATAGAAAGTACTCAAAGCGCAGCTGTCTTGGTCATATTTCCACAGCAAATGAAACAGACTTCAAATCTGTCACTTGAGAATTGTTGACTCTGGGTACCAACATATGACCCACTTTGCACATTTAAAGAATAAACTTTGGGGAGCAAATTGCAGCAATGACATCTCAAGTTTATTTGATTGGCTTCAATTCCAATGAAATTCCAAACAGGCTCAAAATAATTTCAGGGCATTGTAATTATTCTTAGCAAATCTACTTTAAAAAATAGTCCTACATATTAATAATAGACAAGATAGCATGACTAGACTATATGTAGCTAAAAGGTGCTTCTATTACCTACTTTATTTATATTTCATACAAAAATATAAATTGCTGTTTGCTTTCAAATTCATGTAGAAAGTGCATGCCGACTGTCCACTGCAGAGCTCCTCAAGACCAGCAAGCAAAGTTCATCTTGTTTAGTTGCTGGACGAAGAACCATGTGAGTCTTTGAGGATGCTAATTCCCACCTAGGAGAGCCTTCTGGAATAGGAGCTAACCTGCAAACCGTGATTATTCTAATCTGCTCATGTTGTAGACAAGGAAATGAGGGTACAGGCTTGCACACTCGAGCTGACTTGTTGGGCTCAGGGTTTAACCGTTTACAGAACCTGACTCCGCCCAATGGTCTGCCCTTCCTGAAGCCTCTTGTACCTCAGCCTCCCTCATTCCTGATCATGCACCTTGCTCAGGCCAGGTACCAAGCGCCTGGTATGCACCGTCTTGTCCGGTACTCACAGTGTCCCTAACAGGCAGACACTGCTATCATTGAGTCCACTCCTCAGGAGTGGACCTGAGGCTCCCAGGGGGGCAGGGAGCCCTGCAGCTGGACTCCAAAGCGCTTCCTTCTACGGCTTGCACTGCCGCCCACTCTGCCTGGACCCTCTCCAAATCCAAAGGGCAGTAGTATTCTGAGGCAGGGCCTTTGGGAAGAGGCAATCAGGACCGGTGAGGTCACAGGGCAGAGGCCCCCGTGGGGCTGACTTTCTACCAGGAGAAAGTGGCCTGGTACTCTATGGGTGATGCCCTCTGCCACACCAGGATGCAGTCAGGGGGCCCTCACAGATGCCAGGGTCACGCCCTTGGCCTTCCCAGCCTCCAGAGCCACGAATGAAATCAATCTGCAATTCTGACCATAGGGAGCTTCTGGTCTCTTCTCCAGGACCACTGCCGCCTGGGGCTCGACCTGCTCCTCAGCACCAGCACCCACGGGACTGAGGTTCTTTCCTTTCTGCCAGTGCCTTCCTCCACAGCCCTCCACCCACTTCCAGTGCCCCTCTGGAAGCCACTTCACACCCTCTGGTGCCCCCTGTCACCTGGACCCCACCCCCTCCCGAGGCCGTCTCCGGCGGCTGCTCACTCAGGCACAATCCGCAGGGCAGCAGTGTTCTCTCGAAGCACACACAGTGCCACAGCCAGAATTTCACAGGCTTCCCCATGCTTCGGATGACATCACATGTTCCCTGTGGGGTGGCACCATCTCAGCTTCCCTACCAGCCTCGTCTCCTACACGCCCACACCGTCCCTCCCTGCAGCTGCTCAGCCCTGCAGTTGTGGCCAAGCGCTTGGCTTCCCTGAGTCTGCCACGGAGTTCCTCCCACTCCCCAGGCCTGGCCTCACGGGGGCGCTTCTCCTCACTCTTGCAGCTGCAGAGGAAGCCTCCCCTCACAGCAGCTCTCAACCTTGGCCCCTCGTTGTCCACCCACACCGCTTCTGACCCTCCTGCAGGAACTGATCATAGTTCCCACTGCGTCCCAGGGCCACCTCTCCAGCCATCAGAGCCATAACTCAGAGACCTCCTGCCACTAGCACCTGCAGAGGTGTCTGGCACAGGTACTCACAGCACTGTCTGGATAAGTGAATCCTACCATGCACAGCCTGGCTGTTCTTTATCCAACATGCAGAAGTGTTTCCACGGCCAGGGATTTAGCTCAGTGGCATAAGTGCCTGCCTGGCAAGTATGAGGTCCTGGTCCCCAACCCCCCCAAAAAGAAGTGTTTCCAAATTTTTGTATTTTGAAATATTTGCACACATTTCACTGGTTGAGTGAATCCAAAAAATTTGAAATCTAAAATGCTCCAAAATCTGAATCCTCTTCGGCACTGCTGGCGCTCAAAATTTCAGACCTCATGGTCAAGCATGGTGGTGCACACCTGTAATCCCAGCACACGGGAGGCTGAGGCAGGAGAATCATTGCTGAGTTTGAGGTTAGCCTGGGGTACAAAGTGAGTTCAAGGCCAGCCTGATAGTGAGAACCTGTCTCAAAAAGACACACATGCACGCACACACACACACACACACACACATACACACACACACAATTCAGATTTCAGAACATTTTGGATTTCTGGTTTTCAAATTTATGCTGTTCAACCTGTAGGTATTTCTATCTTAGCAAACCTTACCTTTTTTCCCTATAACTTCATTACAATTTATTATTTTTTAGCTTGCTGGTCACTGGGACAAAATATTCAATGCCCACAACTAACAAGTTTATTTTGGTTCATGTTTTCAGCCCATGGTTGGCACATTCCCAGGCAGGAACAGCATGGCCGAGGGGCCTGGCAAAAGAAAAGTACTCACCTCATGGCTGCCAGGAAGCAGAGGAAGATGGTAGGACATAAACACGAGGACATAAGTACACCCTTTCAGGTCAGTGCCCAGTGAGCTGCCTCTTGCCACCATGAGACTTTGGGGACACTTCAGATCTAAACTATAGCAACTACATTAACGTGCATCCCCTGTTAGAGCAAGGGTTCCCAAGGCTCTGCAGTATTTAAGATGCTCTTCCAGGTGGATGGTAAGAGTTCTGCCTCCTAGGTCATAGGACAGTGATTCTGGCTGGCTCAGCAGTGGGGTGAGGCCAGGCTTCGGTTTCCGCACATACCCATCAGGTGGTTCTGCAGGAGGTCTGAGCATTGTTCTTAGAGAAAGAACACCAGACTCTGAGCACCTTGAATGCATAGTAGACATAACATAGGGGGCAGGAAGAGAAAAGAATTTCTGGCTTACTGGAAATTACTGCAATTCATGGCTCACTTATGGCAGACAGGACCCTGCAGCACGCAGCAAGGACAGAGCAGAGGAGGCGCATGTGGTTTCTGCCACCAGGACATGACTATCTTCACAATGCACCTGGTGTCCACAGGACACAGCGATAGGTGCCACTGTACTTGTATAGAAACTGTCACTGGAGTAGAGGGCAGAGGTGGATGTGCAAGGAATACTCATAATTGGAAGGCTTAGCCTGAACACCTGAGACATCTTTCCTCTCTAGAATTGACAGGGACTCGTGCTGGCTGGCAGACAAGGAGGCAGGGTAGCAAGAAAGTGCCATCTACCCAGCTGACAGCTGCCAAGGCTTCCAGTGCCGACACTGCCTTTCATGGCTCAGGTGCACAGCCTTGTCCTGGGGACACCGGTTTACAGCCACAGCCTAGGCAGCCTCTGAAGGGAGAGCCCACATTGATGAGCTCGTGGTCCCTAGAGGTCGTCCACGAGCCTGGGCCTGGGTTGCCATGCGTTCCCTCCTCCTGCGGCATCTTTGCCCTAGTCTCATGATTTAGGGTCCCTTGGAATGGGCCACATGATGGCCCTCGTCTGAGGAACACAAGAGCAGGAAGCTGAGTCACCTATTCATGAGGATTTGTCTCTCTCCATTTTTGTGTAAAAGCCAAAAGGCCCTATACTTCAGGGTTAACTACAGATTTCTGTCTTGAACACTAGGCTCTCTGAGGGCCGTGAAAAGGCCTGTTCTCCAGTGCACACACAGAAGGGCAGCCTCCACCCGTCCTGTGTTTTTCTGTAGCTCAGCAGCAGGAGCGCTCCCACGCCACAGCTGGCAGCACCTCCCTCTCCTCTCCCCTGCTCGCCCAGCATCATTCTGTTCTGCGTAGCCAGCGGCCCTGGTGACACAGCACTTCCTCCTTCATGACATTTCGCTCATGAATGTCATCGGACTGCAGAGATTGTTTCATAACAAGGGGCTGAGAATATCATTTTCCTGTCCTCATCCTGAGGACAAGTTGATAAGCATTTAAGGAGCAGAAAGTGTGATGCCCAGCAAAGAAGGGAGCTGTCTTAAGTTCCCTTGCAGTAACTGTGAGGAGGGAGGGTCCGGAGCTGACCTGGAAGGATCAGCCACACTGCACGGAGACGTTCTCTTCCCACCTGATGCGCACTGTCCACAAAGCCCAAGGAAAACCTTCACTGCTTTTGTTTTGCGTGCAGACTGGCGCTTGGGTCAGCAACACTTCCCTATCAAATCCACATGACTAACAGCCCCAGCTCGTGATAGTTAACATTGCAAGAACAATGAGAACAAGAAAAGCCTGAATCTAAAATGTGAACACATATTTTGTGTGTGGGGGGGGTGGTTAGAGGGTTTTTTTTTTTCTGTGCTTCTGTGAATTTCTAGAAATATTTCTCAAAAAATTATTTTAAAACTTTGCTTTTGGCTAGTTATGTCACTGCTTCGTGAAAGCCTTGTGAAAAACCACAGGAGACGCATGGCTTCAAGAGCCCAAACTGCCTTTATCAAATGCAAATGCTTAGTCCTGGTATCAGCCAAGTAACAGACATAGGCTCATTACTTGTGTGTCTAGACCAAGGGTCGCCAGCCCCTGGGCTACTGCCCAGGGTCAGTCAGTTAGCAACCTGAGCTCCACCTCCGGTGAGATGTGCGGTGACATTAGATTCTCAGAAAAGCACAAACCCTAGAGTAACAGTGCACAGGAAGGATGTAGACCACAAGTTTCTTATGACAACCGAATACTTGATGAAGGACAGTACAGCTGAGGCAGTGAGGGTAGCACTGAGGAATGTAATTATTATGTGTCAAAAACATATGCAGGAGATAAAGGGAGAGAGAGAGAAAGAGGGAGAGAGAGACAAAGACAGAGAGAGGGAGAGAGGAAGAGAGAGACAGAGAGAGGGAAAGAGAGAGAGAGAGAGAGAGAGAGAGAGAGAGAGAGAGAGAGAGAGAGGGAAAGGGAGCAAAACATCCCCCATCTGTGGAAAAACTGCCTTCCATGAAACCAGTCCTTGATGGGGACCTTTGGTCTAGACAATGAGGGTAGACTCAAAAGAGATCTGTCAAGTAATCATATCTACTGTGAGCCTTAATGACTATTCAAACATTTGGTCTGAATTCAGGGTATAAATTTTAAAATATATGGTCTAAAATGCATTTCTCATTTATTCCACATTCAGCCATCTTCAACTCTGTCCATGCAACTGTAAAGTAAATAATGTGAATGGTAAGAGAAATACTTTTTAAAGATACATGAAAAATTTGGATACGAAGAACTAAATGTGTAGCTCAGCGGTAGTGTTTGGCTCCCAAATGGGAGACCCTGCTTTCCATTCTCAACACCACAAAATAAAATAAATACATGAAGTGAATAAAAAAAAAAAACATGTTTTAAAAGAGCTTTATGACTCTTGACCTGCAGCATGAAGAGGTCAAGTACACCAGAACAGAACACTATACATTTTACATTCCCTTCTGCAGATCTATCTCTAATGAATAAACCTTCTAAGTTGGTGTTTACATTTTCCCATTTCACTTTTTAGTGAAAACATTTCAAACAATAATAAAGAGACAGTATATATGATGAGCTACATAGCCATCATGCAGCGTCGGCAGTTACAAGCCCATGGCTAGTTTTGAACCATCTATTTGACCTTGCTCCAATTATTATGAAGTAAAATATTTCATTTGTAAATATTTCAATATGTGCTTGTAAAAGATCAGGTCTTTAAAGTTAATATGAAATTAGCATTTTTTATGATTCTGTTTTCTCCCCCCAGCTCCTTCCCAATTTAAATAACACTGGGGTTTGTTGTTTTTGCCACTGTTTTTTTCCAAAGGGGCTATGACAACTTTTTGTCTTTTGATCCTTCCCAAATTAGCCAGGAAACAAGACTTGTAGCACACAAAAAAGTTAGCTTTATTTTGTTTTAAACACTAAGTGGGAAAGAATTCTTACCCAACTACCCCACGTTACTACTCATTTTCTCATATTGGCCCTAATTATTTAGGCCAGAAGTTCAAGCCCATGCTGGGTATTTTATTCCTTGATGAGAACTTGGGGAGTAATAAATGTGTTGGCAGTGAGGAAAGGAGGTATAGCGGGCCCTACTTCTATATTTACTGGCACTTAGAAAGTCACAAATGACCTTTTTGAAGAAATAATGGGGGAGGCATCAGAAGGCCCCAAACAACAGAGGTCGCTTAGCCTCTGCCTGAAAATAGAAGAACTGCTCTTGGAAAACTGCTGCTGCTCAGGAATGATTATTAACAGTCTCCAGATCACCCTCAGCCCTATTCCTTATAGAAACAGCAGGAGTTTAAATAGGGGAAGGAAAGGAAATACCACAGATTCACTTTTTGCTGGAAGTCATAAGCAATTAGATCTTGGTTACCTTATAGCGTGTTTGTTCCACATCATAGATCTTTTTCTCTGATACCATTTTCGGGGCAAAGAACTTGGCTAACTTGGCAAGGTAAACTCCATTCCGGAGCCCTTCCTCCAGTTCAGTGGTTGGTGGCAATTCTTCAACTAAGCAGACTTCCATCCACCTAAAAAGATTGTAAAGTGTTAGCAGCGTCTCCAGCCAGGCAACCTCCTGTGCATGAAGGATGGCGGTGTTTTGGGGTGTGTGCTGGAGAGCAGGGTCTCAGGGAGGGTCTGGGGTGTCCCTGGTGGAAAGGAAACAGAGCTGGACTGGAGTTGGACAGAAGCTCAGAGGTACCAGGCTCATTTCCCTGCCAGAGCCCGTCAGCCCCACCTTCGGCTGAGTCTCTGCCAGTTCTCTTTGGTGCCAAGGGGGGAGAAAGGCCAAAGCATTTTGTACGGATGGAATTAGTCCTGCTGACATTAAAGAGAAAAATCACTCCAAGTTCATTAGCCTTTGGCAGAGGCGCTTCTTGTAGGGAGTGTGCTCTTAGTCCAAAGAACTGACATCTACTTCACCTCTGCGTGGAAGAGAGTGTAGGGAAGGCAGGCGGGTACGGAAAGGGGTGCCGGAACTTGGAAAGCAGGTGAATCTTCTTCACATAACACACACGCCTTTTTCCAGTGCCAAGAACGTATTAAATACTCTCACTTTTGGGGGAAGATAAAGTAACTGCAGAACTCTAAAGAAATACTTTACATGAGATGGGACTGAGCTCAGGACACTGCACAGTATTGTAGAAAGGAGTCCAGGCCTGTGCACACCCCGTCCTGGAGTGCAGACCAGAGCGAGGAGGACACGCTTCTCACATGATGTCAAGTGACCACCACTGCACTAAGAGCCAAGAGCTGGGCACATGTCCTGGAGGAGGGGGACCCACCACCAGCCACAGTGCACACACAGGTTCACATTGCCCAGGCGGGTCCCCCTTGGAAACCACCTCCGCATCTATAGGGCAGTGACGTGCTATATGGAGATGCTGCCAGCTGAGCCTTATCCAGCCTGCAATGCTTAAAATGTCTGTGCTGCTTGTAGCTCTGGATGGTATCTTTTAATGCTCAGGAAGCTTCTAATAAGCAAAGAGTAATTACTGGCCACTTATAAGGCATGATTAAAAATGGAATAGATGAGAAAATCTAAACATAAGCATCACCTTTAAAGACCACTATATACTGTGCAACTGGTTTCTACACATGAGAATTTGATTCCTAGCATAGCAAAAACAAACCAACCTATTTATCTACCTACCTATCACTGAGATGATAGTGCAATTCAAAGGAAAAGCCAGAGAACCATGTAAAAGAGGTGTCCACAGCTACATGGTAAAGCATAGTAAGAGACTCTGAGAACAAAGGAGGACATTTGGTTAAACACTGGAGGAATCAGGAAAATCATCAAGAAAGTGGTAGCTCTTGGGACTTAGCTAGAAGAACAGAAATTTGCTGTAGCTGGGAACCTGAGCAATCCAAAGTCCTAAAGAAATATGGCGGGCAGCAAGATGGGGTGTGCACAGCAGCCCTTTGGGTATCTGGGGCTCCCAGAAGGAAACCTCAGGCCCTTTCATGAGGCCTGTAATTTTAAAGATGTAGCACACTTCCCTACAGCACTGCCCTAGAACCAAGCCTCTGACACGCAAATATCAGGGAACGCTCAATGCCCAGTGCACTGCACCACGTTAACCTAAACAAACTCACTATGGCACCAGGCTAATTCATATGGAAACCCAATCTGTTTTTAACCAATAACATTTTCAAATAATTATCTTGAGAAAAATTTTATAATAACTGGTAATTAGAGTATATGTGTGTGGTGGGAAGGTTGAGAGTTGAGAGCAAAGGGAAAGATGCTAGAAAAACAACCCAGAAGCATGTTTTAAATCTGGGCTTGACTGAAAAAATAAAGATAATCACATTTGTTTCTGTCTATATTAGAATACAGGTGCAGTCAACTCAAAGCACTGATGACACCAAAAACAGGTTAAATACGGCCTGCTCAGAATACAGTCATGGCTCACGCTTCTGACAGTACAACTAGTCAGCAAACACCACCTCTCTATAGTGCTTTTGTAGCCAGAAACCTGTTTATACACACTGGGGGCTGGGGATGTAGCTCAGTGGTACAGCACTTGCCTGGCATCTGCAAGCGGTCCTGAGTTCACACCCCAGCACCACAAAAACACACATACACATAATGGGCACTCAAATACAGTTATGAAATGAAAGATCCAAGTACTGTAGTTACATTGTAAAATCGACTGGAACATGGGCAAAGACTTACAAAACACTGCCTCTAGGCATCAGTGGCAATGTCTCCTTTTCACTGCATTAGACCCAAAAGAAGACACTGTTATCAGTGATACCTAGTGTTAATAAAGCACTATTTTAATATTGTATTTAATGCTCGTGGGGATTCTCATTTAATCTTCCCAAGCACCCCTTAAGGAAAAGGTGCTATTAGGGTCACCATTTGCAGATGAATTTTTCCTACTTTCTTGAGGTCCTGATGACTTTCTGAGATAATTTTTCAGCTCTTCTGAGGTTCACAAAAGCCCAAGTCACACAGCAGAGAAGTGACAATCCGTTAAAGCTTCTAAGGGCTTCTGATCCTCTAATTCCAATTTGTAGCTTCTTACAACTCACCCAACAGAGGACCGGAAGTCTGGCCCATGGCTTCGTGCAAGACTAAAGTGATGACACCCCCCAGCCACTCCCAGCAGAAGAGGAGTTTCATGTTTGGAGATGCAAGTGCTGCTATAGTGTGCCAGACGGTCAGAGGACAGTAGGTTCGCCCTCCTCACTGCCTAACTGACCACTGGCATGGCAAATTGTGACTTCTGAACATGTCATATAAATGAATTATACACTCTGGCTTTCTGTGACAGGCTTCTTTCACACAGCATACTGTTTCCAAGGTTCATTTATATTGTAAGGATACAACCAAATTTCATACCTTTTTATGGCTGGGTTAACAATCCATTGTGTGGATATATTATATCCTACTTACCTATTCATTAGTTTATATCTATCGCTTCCCCAAGCTATTAAGAATAATGCTGCTACAAACACTAGTGAATATGTTTTTACAAGGACATATTTCTCATTTCTCTGTGGCAGATACCCAGGAGTAGAACTGCTGGTTTGGGTAATTCTATGTTTAATCTTTTCAGTACTTCCAGACTGCTTTCCAAAATAGTTGTGTATGAAGATTCCAACTTCCAACACTTATCTGTCTTTCTGGTTGCAGACATCCTAGTGACTGCAAAGTAGCATCTTGTTAAGGCTTTTATTTTCATTTCCCTGATACTGAATTCATATTCAATGATAGTGAGCATCTTTTTATGTGCTCATAGCCCATTGGTATGGCTCTAGAGAAATGTGAATTCAAATCATGCTTTAGTTGAGTTTTCTTTCAGAGTTATAAAAGTTCTTGAATCAAGCAACCAGGTTTCCTCCCTGGTGAGCGGCTGTGAGCCTGGCAGGCTGCAGCAGCCCAGGGCAAGAACCACCAGCACCTCCTGAGATCTGTGCCATGTTGGAACTTAGGGCACTGTGAAACCAAGCAACCAGTTTGCCTCCCTGGTGAGCGGCTGTGAGCCTAATGACGTGTGGGCTGAGAATCAAACATCCCATACCCCCCTCCCCCTGTTAGCAAGTGGGAGCCAGAGATCTGAGCATCTCTTGGGAGGTTGACCATATGCAATATAGCAAATAAGGGGGATTTCCTTCTACCATCTCTTTGAAGGCAAATATTTTTATCACTGTTTTGCTTTGTTCTGATTAATGGTATTACTCTATTCAATATTCTGTTTTGATAAATTCTATAATGTTCTGTATTTCCTTTGATTTTGCTATACCTGATTGAAAGAACAACTGTTGTGAAGATAACGAGATATACTATGGTACCTATTACTGCTGTCCTGGTAACCTGCTGTGAAGTTCTGTACCAACTGCACTGTCTCAGTTGGCTTTGTTCCATCTTACTCTGTTGTATTTTGCTACCTTCAAAATAATAAAAAATTTAAAAAAGAAACACTATGCAATGTATTAAATCATTATTAGGCTCCTATTTTCTTGTTTTGAAAATTTTCTCTTTAAAATAAAAATTTTAAAAAATAAACAAACAAACCACCTGTTTAATGACTGTTTGGGCTTATGACCAAGGTGCACTATTGGGACTTATCTATCTTTTTGATATGTAAAAATTTATCATATAGGTGCACATATTTTCTTAAGGTTTAGAGATATACTTGTGAACTACAAGAAACAATTGAACAATTAATTATCACTGTTGTTCTTGGCTCTGTGATTGCTTTATGCGTTTTTGTCTTACACTCCTGGCTAATAAGCTCCTTTACTACATACTTTGGATGTCTTTGTATCCTTCAAGGTATTTACTGCAGAGGGAGACAAAGCAGTATAGCTCCATGAATGCCATTTTCACTGTCAAGAATATCTGGTGGTGATGTCTTGCGCTCTGGGTGAATGATTTGGGAATGACAATGCACAGTGTATGTACATTGTTGTTCTCCACTGACATGTTTTGAAATTTTGTTGTTTTTTTCTTATCCTTGAAATAAGATGGATTTGAGGAAGAAAAAGAAGAATACAAAAAACAAAAAAAGAAGTTCTTCGTATATTCAGTACACAGGTCCCTTAAAAGATACACAATTTGAAAGCAATTTGTCTGTTTCATGGACTATCCTTTCACTTTCTTATGGCACCTTCTGAAGCACAAGAAGTTTTTAATTTGATGATGCCTTATTTATCTATTTCTACTTTGGTTGCTTGTATTTTTAGTATCACTTAATAAACTACTGCCTAAACAAAGGTCACAAATGTTCATACCTATGCTTTCTTCAAAGAGCATTATAGTTTTAACTTTTAATTTAGCTCTTCAGTCCTTTTGAAATACTTGTATACAGTGTGAGGTGAGGGTCCAACATCATTCTTTTGCATGTGGATATACTCTGATGCCTCAGTATGACTTGGTTCGTGATCAATTTGGTTTGTGACTAGAATCAAGGAAAGAATAAAGTTCATGAATTGAGGCCCTACGTAGTTATCTCAATACCACTGGCTGAAAAGACTACATTTATTAAATTGCTTTGGCACCCTACAAAAAAAAATCAGTTGACTATAAAAGCAAATATTTATTGGAGATTTCTGGAAGGGCGGGGAGGGCAAGCAGCTGAGAAACAGCCTCTCTCCCTAAGGCCCTGCTGCCACAGGTCCGGAGGAGAAGCCACAGGCTCCCCCATGAGTCTGCTGCCGAGGGCCCAAAGGAGAAGTGGCCTTGCCCAGGGCTCCAACACCATTGGGAGAGCATTGGTAGGCTGACGCCCCACGCCTCTCTGCCACCCTGGGAGCCAGGCCCAGGTGCCTGGCCCAATTCTCTGCATGGCAGGGTGGGCAGCCAGTGCAGGAAGCACTGGGACTGAGAACTGTCTAATTCGGAGGAACATAGGAAAATGTCAAGATGAAGAAGCAAGGTGCAATCTCAGATCCTGGCCCACCCAGAACAAGTCCAGGACACAAAGACACAAAAGAAATTAGAAGTCACACACCTGAGATTTCTGAAATGATGGCAACAGAAGTAAAGAAACCACTTAGTGCTTGTGTTGCTTGATTGACTTTGCATGCCTAGGTCCAGAAGTCTGAGCATCTGTTTAGAGGATAACAATGTGCATTATAGTAGCTATGGTTGATTTCCCGCTGTCTTGTTTTTGAGGTCTAATATCATTTTATTGTTTTGTTTTATTTTCTTTAAAATAAAAAGGCAACTATTTATTTTAAAATTCTCAATTCTACCCCAACAATCTATGATGTACATACAGACAATGCAACATGTAAGTATACAATGACGCTAGCAAGTCTTTCTATACTATAAAGAGAATATGTTCAGATGTTCCCAAAAATCCACAGAAACCTTCAGTTATCCCACCTCCCCTCCCGCTGCCCTTCACTGCTTCTTTCCTGCTGATTTTAGTAGCCCATGACATCAGTCTCATCCTAAAGCAAAAGCCCAAGGGTTTCTTCTGAGCCTCTGAAAGGCTCTGGTCACTGTTTCCTTCCTTCCCAGCATGAAGGAGTCCTACCTACATTGCTTACTTTCTCTTTTCTCTGCAGGTAAGCTGGGGATCATTTACGCGTCTCAGAGAAACACAGTGAGAGTAAGAGGAATTTCCTTTTTATTATTGGAACTGTCTCTCTCCAGCCTGGAGAGGGAGGGAGGGAGAGAGAAAGACAAAGAGGGAGAGGGAGAGAGATTGGAGCAGAGGTAGTCTCGATATGTATCTCTATGTGTAAACGTGTGAGATTCAATCCAAGTGAAAGCAGAAGAGAGAAGGAAGCATGTAAGGAAAAAAAGAGAAAGGAAATAAAGACATCCCCAATTTTACATCAAGACTAGAAGGGAAAATAATTATTTTGTCTTTCAAGAGGAAAAAAAAGGTCACAAAAATTCTAGGACATGTGATCTATTCCTTTGTAGTCTGTTGTATTTTACAGAGCATATGAAAGTCATCGTGAGATATTTGTTATCTGAGTTGTTATTCAGGAAATCACCAACTATAAATCTTGGTCTGTATCATACAGTGCTGTATGGACTAAACGTCCCAGAGGTAGAAGTGCTGATCAAGCACAGAAAATGTGTTTTTCTGCAGAAACCTCCTGTGCGCAGTGCCCTCTCCTGTGAACTTTCAGGTGTCATAAGGCAATTTTCCTCCCTAGTGTTTAGGAAAATCAGCTGTGATATTTTGTTTTATAAGGAATATAACAAATCTGGTCTTTGTTTTTATGTATATAATAATTGGTTGCTTGTCACCATCTGTGCCATAATAAAATAAAATAAAATTACACCAGAAAGTTCATATTATGATTCCATGGGAAACTTCTTCATTAGTTGTAGGATGACACCAGAGTGTCACTGGGATTCTGTAAACCTCCAGAGTTTGGGGACTGTGAATGCAAGAGAAAACATACTGCAGAGGTGACACAGACGCCCAAGGCCTACTGGAAAACACCCTGTCCAGAAAGCCCCAGAGAACTGAGCGACAAAGTGGGATTCTGCCATGTGGGTTCCCATGAACTCACGACAGGTAGAACTGGGCCGTCTTACCTATTTGCACAGTAATGCACCTTCACTTTTCAAGATGGCCACTAGCTGGGGTGCAGAGTCAAGAAAAAAGAACCGAAAGTACTGGGCAGCAGTTTCCTGACACACAATTCTCATCTCAGGCTTCCGAACACCCATCTGAGACTTGATGAGGCAGATTCTCCTTCCGGGGTTTGTCTTACACCGTGCACAAGACCTAACCACAAAATAATCACTGATGGTGCACTTTAAGCACTTCTTTGCCCCAGTGTAGGCAGGAAAATGAAAGCAGCGAGCTTCCTAAGATTGCCGTTACTCAGCCACCACTCTTTCCTGTCCCTCACTCCCCCAAACACTCAACAGAGAGTCGTTCAATAATAGGGATTTCAGGACCTCAAGAGTGTGCAGAGCTAAAGCTAGAGCCCGGCCAACACCTGAGACACACACCGGGCAAAAGCTAACACCGCAGGGGTTTCCTTCCCTTCCACTGAGGTAGCCCATGCTCCAAGTTAACGCCTTCTTGAAGGTGGAGAATGAGGACAAGACATGAAGACTGGTTCCTCTAGTTGAACAGGTCGGAGTGCAGAGCTCTTGGCAGGTACAGCAGGAACAGCACAAGGTGACACTACCGAATAGTGTAACTGTGATAAATGTCTCTTCAGTGTCAGCCCTCAGCCTTTTCCTCCTCTGGTTCAATCCTACCTCCTTTGCCCAGCCCTTGTTGATTTACCCCGCCCCCACTACCAGCTGTACTAAGGAAGTGACAAATAGGGACTCACTAGATGCCATCAGTCACTGTCACTAAGAGGAGAATGAAAAGAATCCAACATATGTTCTTGCAAATGCCTCCCACTCTGCACTCCCACCTCCTCTTCCTCCTCTTCCTCCATACCCAATCTTTATAAGCCATTTTTTAATTTCCCTCAGGAGGAATGTATGAGGAGCAGGTTGAAGGAGCTTGTAAGCACTGTTTTCTTTCCTGTGTCTGTTCATACTTACGGCTTGAGGTTCCTGAAGGCCAGACTAAGGCAGGGCTGCACACCAATGCCAAAGCCGGCGAGTGGAAGGGTGGACAGTGGCAGTGAAGCCTATGCTCGCTGGGGCCGAGTGGATGCCAAGGAGCAGGGTGCAGATGGTGCTCTCGGCTCCTCACTGCCCTGTCCCTCCACTGACCGTGGAGGCTCTCCATAGACCAATTCCTATAGCAACGGCTCTATGTATAATGCACTACAAATAAACCACCAGTGCTGGAGGACAGACACTTGTGCTAATTTCTGGGAACACGAGAGACAGAGCATGGCAACCTGCATCTGAGAATTCCTCGTTAGCTCTGTAATTCATTACTGGGCATTTTGCTGGTTAAATAACAAAAAGAAACAAGAACAACAAGATCAACTATATGCATGAAGATTAATCATGATGATGTGAAAAATCGGCAACTTCAAAGTCCAATGATAGTTCTATTTTTTCTCTCTCTAAAAAAAGCCCAACGATAGACAGGAAAGACCGTGAAGTTATGCTGCATTATGCAGAAGAAGGACTACGCGGCTTCAAAATCTAGGATGGTAACAGTAAAACAGAGGAAAGCTAACACAGTAAATTTCAAAACAATTTTAAAATTTATGCACTTTTTGTTATTAGTATCCAGATGTGAGTTATGAGAAAAGATAAGCTGGTATATTAGGTTAGAATTTTGAGTTTCTTAAATTCATTTTGTGAAAAACAAGCATTAGTTTTAAAATATTAGGGCAACAGTCACCACTACTGCTTCAACCATTTTTGAAATCTCACGTCTACCCTGCACTGACAGGTACTGACAAATGAGGTGCACCTCCAGTAAAGTGGGTGGACCCCCAGAGCTCATGAGAAAAGCGAGGGAGCAGAATGAAAGAGCTGCACCATTTACACAGACTGAAAACCCATGACCTAAGATACATTGTAAAGATACACACAAATCTAAAGAGGCACGTTCTACACATTCCAGTGGCTGCCTATGCAAGGGAGGGGACTAGAGATCAAAGAAGTAACTCTCTGTGAGCTCAACACAAACCAGTACCCACCAGGTACCAGTGGGATCCTGCACCAATGCTCAAGGAGCATGGTTAGCTCAGCCTGGGCCCCTGATGTCCTCTTGGGGCCATGCATGGTTCAGGACTGCAGAGTCGGCCGTGCACTATCACAGCAGCAGGCACCTCCTCTGTGTGACCCATGCTCTGCTCTCCACAGCAGCCCCTCACATGACATTGCTCCTAGATTTGAATTTCCCTTCTGCTTAGAACCAAACTAGAGGGCTGCAGGGAATCACCATTCCTGGGGAGTCATTAAACAGGTTACCAACAGTGCAGACAACTGTGTTATACAATCATATGGTTTTCCATATAGTAGTTCTGTGTGGATATAAATTTATACACATGCGTGTGCACCCCTACACACAAACACATGCAGGCACATGCCTGCACACATCATCCTTTAGTATCTATAGGGACTGGTTTCAGGGCACTTTCCCCCAAGCATACCAAAATGCATAAATGCTCGAGTTCCTTGTATAAAATATTTGCATATAACCCATGTGCATCCTCAATACGATATAACGCTATGTGAACAGTTGCGGTATTGTTGAGGGAGGAATGAGGAGAACTGTCTTTACAGGGTTCAAGATTTTTTTAACCCTCAAATTTTGATCTGAAACCTCAGGCACAGACCCCATGACAACTGTGGGCCAGGTTTGTAGCTATTTCTCTATATAGTTATCCCTGTCTGCATGGTCCCCTAACCTCTACAATGAATTTATGATTCAGAAACTATCTCTGGTAGGTTACAAAGGAAACTGGCAAGAGTGATTACTGTAGAGTGGATGAGTAGGAGGAAGACTTTATTTTCACTGTGTACCCTTCTCTTGGACCTTTCAAATTTTGTACCATGCGGATATAGGACTACAAATAAAATTTTTAAAGCACTTAATTAAGCAACCACCCACTCTATACACATAATATTACAAAATAAGCCTATGAAGTAAAATGTTCCTGGAATGCCAGGGCTAGCAGGAAGCCGGCCAAGTCCTCCTCTCTAATCTGCCTCTACTCTGCTTCTCTCCCTTTCCTCCCCAGGCCTCTGCCCCCAGCCCCGCCCCAAGCCACTCACAAGGTGGCAGCATCTGCTGCTGGGCCTGCCTGGCTCCCTTGGCTTTCTCTGTAGGTTAATAATTAACTGCGGCTCTGCCACCCAGAGGTCTCCCTAGGACTGAGGTGGGCTAGAGGTCGCTGTTCTTGTCTCATGTTCCTGTGCTTGGGTCTCAGCAGGGGTCTCCGACCCAGAACTCCAGCCTCCTCTGGCCCACCTGAGGCTGCAAAAAGGGCAGGTGTCCTGGGGGCTTCTTCTACCTTAAAAATGTCTTTTAAATGCCTATAAATGAATGTCATTTTCTTAGGCTTTTACTATCAGTCTATGTACTGCCTGTCAGAATAGCAGCTAGTGGGCTCCAGGGGCTACTGGAGCCAGAGGAGAGTAAACAGAGCCCAGCAGGAGACACTGCCTGACTTGCAGGTCCTGCCCCCAGGACTCCTGAGAACCCAGCACCCAGCACCAGCCACCAGGACTCCTTATTCGGGTCCTCAAAGCACGAGAATCCCGAGAAGTCAGTTCCAGCTCACTTGTCCAACAACACCAGCCCTGCCCTGCACTGTGACAGAAACCAGAAAAACAGAAAACTTTTTCTCTGGCAAATCCTTACAGAAGGGGGACTGCAAGTTGACATAAATAAAAAAAATCCCACCTTACTCGTCTTAGAGACAAAAAAAAGACAATTTGGTGGTTTTGGGAGGAGGGGTAAGAAGAGCCCAGAAGATAAATTTGTACATAAGAAGAAAATAAAAATGCAATCTCTACTGGATATAATGGCACTCTGGGAGCCTGAGGCAGGAAGACCATGAGTTCAGGCCTACTCTGGGTATCTTAGTGACCTAGTGAGATCCCATCACAAAATAAAAACTTTATAAAGGAACAGAGACATAGCTGAGCACAAGGGTCCCAGATATCAAACCCCCAGTATCAAGGAAAAAATTCACTCTCCAATTAACAATTGTATTTCTTGAGAGTCCAAAGAAAGAAATCGGCCAGGACAAACACAACACCAAGACGCAAGCTCCAGGCTTCCCTCTCCCACAGATGCAGGACTGTGGAACCAATTTGGTGGGCGAGGTGGGTACAGGGCTGTGAGAAGAGACCTTTTCCGGAGTGAAGGGGCTGGAAGGGAGATCCCTTGCCCACTGAACTGGAATCTACCTCAGTCACCAGAGTGTGTCACCTTCTGTGAAGTCGATAGTGACCACACAGAGAGACACAGGAGCTGGTTATAAGAGACCTCTCTTGTACTGCAGTGTTCTTGGGTTTCAGGAAATATGGCTTGAGGGACAGCAGAGTAGCTCTGAGCAATAACAAATCATGCTGTGAGGGTGTCTTGGTTGACTTGGGTTTCACAATACCTCCCAGCCTCAACCCAACACCTTCAGGGTGGTTATCTGCAAGACACTGGGTTTGAAGCCGACCAGCCACTAGCTTTGCAATCTAAACATCTAGAGACATTGCTAACTGCCTTTCCTGATCAGGCTCACAAACGGCTTCTATTTCCTAAGCCACAATTCTAGCACATACATAGAATATTATATAGATGGTACATACACTCAAGGACTTCACACATGTGAAGAATGGAGTTCTCAAAAACATAACTCTGCACAAGAATAACAGGTTGGGGGTGTAGAATTAGGCGGCAATGAACCAAGGCCCATGGCAAAGTTGAAGACTCCCCATGGACACACATAAAACACAACTCGCATTATTCTAGGAAAGGGGAAACAACTGAAAGTAACTTTTGACAGTGAGATCTCATCGGCAGGCAAGACCTGAATTCCAGGAAACTCCAGGCACGTAGGATGGATCAGGAGATTTCAGATTTTATCAGGAACCCAAGTGCCAGTGGAGGTATTGAGTAGCAAGGCAGAACAGGAGTATTAGTCATATCTAATCACCTAAATTATTTACATAAATTGCAATCGACCCAGACTAACTTTAGCCTCAGGAAACCCACTCTAGCAAACAGAGACCTGCGGGGTGTGGCAGGTACTGAACGGGAAGCTGGCTGGGTGGGGCTGCGGCTGCAGCTCCAGGCCTCAGCTGCAGAGGACCTCTGGGGCAGGAAAGCCAGGCAGGTGAGTTCTTCAGTGCTTGGGGACTAATTAAAAGTGGATTAAATACTGCCTGTTGAGTGAAATATATCTGAAACTTCAAAGGCAGGCGAAGCACACTCAGGCTGCATTCAGGCAGTGAAGGCTGGTGACTCCTTCCCTGCGCTCTTGAAAAGCAGCGCGTTCTCAGCAGTGAAAGCATCTTGAAGCTGTGCAGAACTAAGAGACAGCAGGGAAAAGCAAACAGAACTCTAAGGAAATACCGCTTCAGAGGGCACAGAGACAGGGAAACCCTCCAAGCCCTGCTGTGGGTGTCCGCAGCCTGTGAGCGACAGTGACGGGTGTGCAGCCCCAGCCTGCTGGACACCCTCGGGTGGGCGAGCCGAGGTCAGTTTTCCTCCAGAGCTACCCTTTCACTGTACACCCCCACGGCTTCCCTTCTTCTCTCACATCTGCTGTAAATGAAGAGTGAGGCAGCTTCTGCACGCTTCCTTCACACCTAACTGCGAGCTCTGCCCTGGAAAGTGTGACCATGAACTTACGTCAAACACCCGCGTTTCGGAGAATGAAGAAGACGCAGAGACTCACACAATCTGTCCAAGAAAGTGTGCCTTTCTATTTCCAAGTTACTGGCAAGGTATGGGCCAGTGAAGGAAAACTGTGAAGAAAACTTGGAGAACCTTGAATCCTCCCTTCC
Source organism: Dolichotis patagonum (assembly GCA_004027295.1). NCBI lineage: Eukaryota > Metazoa > Chordata > Mammalia > Rodentia > Caviidae > Dolichotis > Dolichotis patagonum. Next base: position 109,873 of record PVJX010001091.1, on the reverse strand, counting down.
AATAAATACTTAAAATGATCTCCATGGAGGCTGCTGCAGCACCTCCTAAAGCCAACCTACCCGTGCACCCGTAAGCATCAGCCTATGACGGTGCAGGATGGGCTGCTCAGGGAGAAATGATAGGCACACAGAGCAGGCAGTGCCAGAAAGACAGCACTACCAGCATGCGGGGGTCACCAATGTCCAGCAGGAATGGCTGCGCAGGGCTCTTTCCTTACTACGGAATTGCAGCCAAGGCCCAGCGCTGAGAGCAGGGGGCCGCCCATCCTCCTCAGACACCAGAAACAAGTGGGGCTTGTGGTCAATTTCACTGAGCACAGCCCCTCCGGCCACCCAGTCCCCAGGAAAGGCAATGAGGTGGATGTTGGCTTTGGGGTGAGCTTGCTTCCAGGGCAGGCTACCACCTGTTTCCCCCACAAGTCAGGAGTGTGGACGTGTTTCAAGAGAATTTCTGGGAAAGACGGAGGCATTGGTGAAGGGAAGAAGGACATTCTGCTCCTTATCTGGCTGCTTCTGGGCTTCAAATAGGGTATTTGAAGCCGAAGACTAAAGCTACACCCATGTCTGTCATTGTGCACTAAAGTCAAAATGGGTCAAAGATCTAAACATAAAACAGAAATGCTAAATCTACTGGAAGACAAAGTAGGTAGAAATCTTGAAGACATAGGGGTAGAGAGTTCATGAACAAAACCCAGACTGCATGGGAAACACTTCAAAGAATCAATAACTGAGATCCCATCTTATTAAAAACCTTCTGCACAGCAAAGGAAATCACCAACAATGAAAAGACAACCCACAGAGTGGGAAAAAATTTTAGCCAACTGCCCCTCAGACAAAAGACTTCTATAGAGAACATATAAAGAATTGAAAAAAATCAGGCCCCCCAAAATCAAAGTCCCACTCCAAAAATAGGCATCTGAGATGAATACACACTTCTCAGATGAAGAAGTACAAATGGCAAATAAATAAATGAAAAACTGTTTAACAACATTGGTCATCTGAGAGATGAAAATCAAAATAATACTGAGATTCCATCTCACTCCAAAAAGAATGGCTATCATCAAGAAATCAACCAATAGGGCTGGGGATATAGCTCGGCAGCACAGTGCCTACCTAGGAAGTGTGAGGTTTTGAGTTCTATCCCCAGAAAAAAGAAACCAACCCATAACAAATGTTGGAGGGGCTGTGGAGGAAAAGGAACCCTTTTCTCCTGTTGGTGGGAGTGTAGACGGGTGCAAACACTGTGGAAATCAGTGTGGATATTCCTCACTAGGATTAGAGGTTCCATTCAAACCAGCTATTCCTCTTCTGGGTATTCTCCCAGAAGAATTAAACGCATCATGCCATAGTAATATGCACGCATGTTTATAACAGCAAAATGTGTAATAGCTAAATCTTGAAAACAACCTAAGATGTGGTCTTTTTATACAATGGAGTACTTCTCAGTCTTTTATAGGTGAATGGATGCAACTGAAGACCATACTCATAAGTAAAATAAATCATCAATAAATCAAATAAATGTAAACATCCTATTGTCTCCCTAGTGTAAGAAGCTGAAAGAGGAAATAAGGTCCAAAATATACAATAAGTATTGTGAAACGGGAAGAAACTGTTCAAAAGGAAAGAGAGAAACTGGGATGGGGGAAAGAAAAAAAAAGGGGGGAAAGGAAACACACACACACAATAGCTAACATAGTTAGCCTACCAACTGCTATTAGTTCATTGAAAAGAAAAGTGTGTGCCTATATTGTCTGATCAATTTTTCAGGCCTGTATCTTGTGATCAACTATTTTAAAGATAACAATACACAATGTACTAACCATTGTTACTCTCCTACAATCTTGTACCACTGTTTTTTCTTTAAAATAATAAAATATGAACATTAAAAAAAAATAGGGTATGTGAGAGAGCTGAGGAAACTTGGCACCCGTGACCCTAATCGGCCCCCGTTTCTGACCTGGAAGTCTGGAAGGTGACGCCCCCTAGAGGAGCCCCACGCACACAGAGCTCTGCCAGCGACAGCCCCTGCGCAGGGTTCCAGGAAAGAGGCCTGCACTCTCCGGGTCAGCTGCAGCTCTCCATAGTCCCGACAGAAAGCGACAGGGCGGGCGGCGGCAGGTAGCACAGCTGCTTCCTAGGACTCGCTGCCAGGTGCGGGGCACAGCGGGTCATGCACTGCAGAGGGGCCCCTCCCAGAGGAGACAGGGGAATGTCAAGCAGGCCCTGGGGTGTCAGAAACAGGGACTAGCAGAGCCTGGTGTCAGAAGGAACCCTGGAGGCAGGAGCTGCTGCGGCTGCCCTGCCCACTGCCCCACCGCCGGGGGTGGGGTGGGGGGGTGCGTGGGGGGGTGGCTGGGTCACGCACGTGCCCAGCCCTGCTCCTGACCCACCTTCTTCTTACCACTCAGCACCCTGGCAGAACTAGAGCTCAGAAGAGCACGTGAAGAGCTGCTAGGGCCCTAGATGAGGGTTCTGAGGAAGAATGCAGAATTTTAGAAGGTGCAGAAACACTATTAGTGCGATCCTAGAAGGGGCTTAACAGAGCCTGGCGGAAACCGGTGCCCAAGGTAAACACCCTTCCTGCTGTGCCCTCCACCTGAGCCAGGCTCCCGAGAAAGTGGTGACACACACACCCTGCTGCCAACTCCCAGGCAGGCTGCAGTGGCTAGGGTGCCCAGGCAAGGGCAGTGGGGGCCCTGTGGCCTCTCTCAGAGAAGAATCTGGGCCCTGACTCACTTGGCTTGGCGTCCACACCTCACCCCTTCTCCGGGTGTTAACTCACCAGGAAAATGCGGGCACACCACACTATGGGTGGGCGCAGGCCACCAATGAGGCTTCAACTGAGGGCTCCACCCACCGTGACCCAGGACCCCTTTCCCACCACTTCTGGCTCCACCTGGCGACGCCCATCTGGAAGGGAAGCAGAGTGGGTATCCAGGGAACTCGGGGGGTCCCCTGTGACTTTAGATCCAGCAGCTGCTCACTTGGAGCTTGCACACGCACATAATTTTATTTACATTTTTGATCTATAAAATATGGTCGTGCAACAGGTGGTTATAAATATAAAAATTATGTCAATACATCTACTGCCTTTCCTAGTAACTCTCGGCAGGGAACACCCGCACTTGACAACTTAAGTCTGACCTTTAGCAGAAAGACAAAAGCACTATTGAAAGGAAAAAAAAAAACCCAAAACAGTTCTGAACAGAATGCACCAGCACTCAGACTTGCCAAGCTGCCCGCTCTCTGGAATTTTGCAGAGTTTAAATGTCAACTGTCCAAAACCAGCCTGGTGGGTCTCTCTAAAGTAATACTGTAATGCTCCCACGGGAGCCACGGCACCGTAGGGCACTCTGATTTTCCTATATGTCTTTTGGAAGCTGGCACATCGCAAGGGCCCTCTGGACAGGCCTCTATTAACCTTGTAAAAGTACAAACCAGGGAGCTTATCTTAACCACACCACCTCAGCCAGCAACCTCCCTGCCACTGAGTTTCCACGCAAACACCAGGGCTCTGAATCACTGGACACTGGAGAAGGACTCGGTTTAATAAGCAAAGGTCTTTTCCTGAGAAAGGAAGGCCGCACACTGTAAGGTACTCTCACGTTCTGCACCCATGGGGGGAGGGAGGGGGAGGGAGGGGAGGTAGGTGGGGGAGGCTGGAGGAAGGTGGTGGTAGCAAGGACATTTATTCCTCAGATGAAAATGACAGTGTCAAATTCAGAGCATCCCTAGCCACCAAATTCCATAGGGAGAAATAGCTATGTACTCTTCCAATTTTCAGTTGAAGAACTTTACATTTAACTGAGCATGTGAAGTTTATCAGCTGAGTCATTTTCCAGAGGCATAAAATAAATAGAGATGAATCTTCACATTAAACTGAGGGGAAGCCAGGTGCTATGTGGTACATACCTGTAATCCCAGCCATTCAGGGGGCTGAGGCAGAAGGATCAGGAGTTCAAGACCAGCTTGGGAAACTTGGCAAGACTCCATCTCAAAAATAATAATAATAATTTTAAAAATTGAGATGAAGACATTCCTGTCACGTGTTTAAAAATAATTTACTAATCTTAAAAAAATTCTTACCAATTCTTAAAAAAAGAAAAGGAAAAGAAAGTAGTGCACAATCTGATGGACAATCTTTTATCCAAACCAGTGTTCTGTCAGACAATTTTAAAATATGGTGCTGGGAACCACTTAAATGGTACATATTGATAAGGAATAAGGAGTCCTAAGGAACAGATTTAACATTGATGTTATTCTTGCTCCTACTTTGTTTTTGTGCACCAAGGAAAATAGCGCAAAATATAATGAAACAAAGTTTCTCCCTTAACTGCCATCCCATCCTACCTACTCATAGCACTCCTCATTGCTTCTAGCACATTATGTGATTTTCATCGCATCCGTACGCCTCTAAGGGCCTCCAGCTGAAGAAGAGGATATAGAAAGCAGTCTTTGTCTCTTTGTCTACACCACAGGAGTTGGCAGCTTTGCTCTGAAACAGGTAGAACTAAGCTTCTTCAGGAACCACCCCAAGGCCTAGTGTTGCTTGGACTTAGCTTAGCTCCATGGCAATCACACTCGTGCCCTGTTCACTTAATGCTTGGGGATCAACATCTTGACATTTTGAGTGTTTAACAAAAAGTCTCTCATTTTCATACCACAGTAGGCCCTGTAAATTATGAAGCTGGACCTACACAGAGAGATTTTTTTTAATGGTACCAAACTGTTATGCAAACATAAAAATTTTTTAAAATTCATGCCATACATGGATTTTACTCCACTTTAAAGACAGATGTCAAAACATTTTATCTCTCAAATTCAATGAAGGTAAAGTACCAGTACAGAGTACTACTCTGCCTCACTTCCTGCCATCCATGATGTGAGCAACTTTGTTCATGCCTGGCATGATATTGAGGTTGGCCACAGGCCCAATATGGTGGAAGCAAGTGACCATGTGATACACTCTTCCAAGCCATGAGCCAAAATAAATCTTCCTTCCTCTTCCTTCCTTCCTCGTTTATCTCAGCTATTTTGTCATAGCAAAGAAAAGCTGACTAACGCACCTGTACCACTGCAAAAAGTTTCTTATTCTTTTTCCAGATCTACTCTTGCCTACAACTAGTCTGTCTTCACAAGCTCAAATTCTTGTTGAGTACAAACATGATCTCTTCATTTTGGTTAAAACTTGTCCATGATGTCTATTGCCTTCAGAAGCAGGCCCAAAGCCTTCACCTGGCACCACTCCCTCCTGCTGTTGGCCCTCACCCTATTTCCTGCCTTCTGTGTCCCTTCCTCATCGACGTCATTCCAGCTTCTAGACTATGCCCTGCCTGCCTCACCTCACAGCCTTTGAACCTGCCTCCTCCCACCCAGAGGGAACATATTTCAATCTGTCGATGTTTAAGGGTTTAGATAAAAATAGGCAAAAACTTTGGTTCAACTGACATAACTAGCTTTAATTTCTTAAATACATGAGTGGTTTCTTAATTTACATTAAATTACATTAATTTCTTAAATACATGGGTGTTCAAAAAGCTCACAGTTCTTGATAAGTTTTGCATTCACTTTGCTTCGTGTTGTGTTCCCAAGGGTGTAGATAATAAGCTTCAACCTACCTGAGGAAGGCAGGCCAACCATAGGGGCAATAGGGAAGGTCATCTTAGAGCGCTTCAGATCAGGTCAGTCAGGCCTGAAAGGCATCTTCGTGACCTTCTCTGACCTCTGAAAAAATATTCTTGAACAGCTCAGAAGTATGTGGGAGAAACAAACTGAAAATTATTATCAGGAATGAATTAAAGACTTGCTTTAAAATATCATCCCATGCATGTTTTATGAAGAAATTTAACTATTAGATCTCATAAGAGATTCACACAAAGCAGACATGATGTTATATGCCTGTGATCTCTGCTACTTGGGAGATGAAGGTAGGAAGATTATGAGTTCAAGGATGGCCTTAGTGACATGCTGATACTCTGTAACCAAAGAAGGAAGGAAGGATGGATGGAAGGAAGGAAGGAAGGAAGGAAGGAAGGAAGGAAAAAGAAAAGAAAAAAAATCCTATTAAAATTATTTCTCATATGGCAAAAACTTTTGCTCAGAAAAAATGGACAGTTATGAATAAGTTACCTGCAACTGTTTTCTCTTGAGTTATAAACAGCCAGACACACACATTTTGGTTCTCCCTTGATTTAATGCTCTGATAAGAAATGGTCCAAGGATACTGTGCGTCCACTAACAGGGAGGTTTCTAGACTGAGAAGTTCCTGCATCCTGATCAGCTATGTGGTTGGCAAGGAGCGCCACCCTCTCCATTCAGTCCCTTTATTCTTGGTCACGGAACACGTCACTGCCCTCTCACAAGAGAATATGGAGACAAAGAACTCTCCATTTGGGAAACAAACCACGTTAGAGTCCTACTGTTCACAAAAATATTCCAGATACATTAAAGCTGAAGCAGTAAAAGATTTCAACTACTGCAGCATGACAAGCATGTACAGTGGTGGTAGGGTTATAACTTAGGAGAACGAAGGCCCTCTTAAGCCAGACACAACAAAAAAGTCACACAGAGAAAAATTATTTATGGTACGTTTGATGCAGTCCAATTTCCCAAAGTTAAAAGACCAGGCCAGGATTAGAGAAATATTTGCTACATAGCAAATGTTGAGTGTTCAGGAAATATAAAGCACTATAAGTCAGTACAGAAAAGTAAAAAATGTTTTAAACTGGACAAAAGATATTAAGAGCCAATTCACAAAAAATTAAAATTAAAAATTAATAAACACATGAAAAGTTGCTTCACAAATAAAAAGTAAAATGAGATAGTAAAAAATATGAAGAAATAGCTATAGGTGAGTTTTTTCTTCAAAAGACTGGCGCAGAAGATACAGATCAGTTTTACAAAGGTGAAGAGCTCAACCATCTTCTCGGGACACAGGCTCCCCTTGCAGTCTCTTGTGTGGAGACGAACATGGACTCACGTGTGTCCGCGGTGCTACAAAGGAAGCTCTGATCATAACACGAGACATTAGCAGTATCAGAGACCAAGCTGGTTTTTCAGACGGTCTGTCCTGGCAAGTGTGCAAAAGTAAGAGAAATATGCAGGCGTGGTGGTGTAGGCTGCAACCCCAGCCCTCAAGAAAGTGGAAGCAGGCTTCAGGATGCCTGGTCACACGTTCAAGCCCAGCCCCAGCAATTTAGTAACCGAAGAAGACTATCTCAAAATAAACTATAAGCACTGGGCTGGGGATGCAGCTCAATGCAAAGGTCCTGGGTTCAATATCCAGTACCATGAAAAAAAGTTTTTTTCAAAAACAGAGGATTGACAAACAGGCTTGAGCCTCTCTCCCACGGAGAGGTCCAGAGAAAGAACAAGGGAGGGTTTCTTCAGCAAGAGCTCCATTGAGCCCCACTTGGCCCCCTCTCCCTGACAGAGAAGGTGGTGGTACCTGCTTCTCACTTCCCACAGGCTTTTCACTGAGACCACGTCCTCCACAGAGCAGGAGGCATGGACAGCTAATACGTGGCTTTCTGGCAGCCTGGAGCACAAGAGGCAGGGAGGCTGCTGTCCTGCAGCGGGGTGAACAGAAGTGGCTGCTGCTCTGGGCCTGGACTATCTTCCTAGAGATGAGAGACAGAAGGCTTGATGTTCCCATGGACTGGGGGTCCACAGCCAGCCAGCCCAGGCCTCGTCTCAGGCCAGGCTTCTAGGGCTGTCTGGAAAGGCAGAGGAACCTCAGGAAGCAGAACTGGAGGTGACTACTGGACCCCAGGACTGGGGGGACCTTACCTGGGGGGAACCAGGTGAAGGCCATGCCTAACCCACACAAGCACCCAAGAGAGTTGCTCGATTACCCCATAAGGCCCCCTTAAGGCCTGCATCCTGGGAGGCCACCTTCCCACTGTATCAGCTGTACAAAGGATTTCTAGTCCCCTTTACTACTCTCCCACCCCACTCTCAGGAAAGCATCATAAAATAAAGATGCTGTCTTGTTCTCCATGACATTATCGAGGGGAAGAAAAGCAACTTTCAACTCATACGGTTTACATTAAGACACATACTTTACGAACACTGGTGTATATAAACACAGAGAAAGGTTTACAAAGATATAAAAATGGATTAGCCACGGTAAAGTGTGATGGTCCATCTGTTTAAGTTTTCTCCAAGTTTTTCTGTTGGAATCATAATCTCCAAGGTGACATGCTCAGGAGGTAAGGCCTGATGGAGGGTGCGGCCCTCACTAATGGGATCAGTGTCCTTACAGCTGAGGCCACCCAGAGCCTTTGCCAGCTCCTCCCACACACACAGGAAAAGACTGAGTATGAGGACTTGGGCCCTAGCCTAAGACCGCATGGGCCAGTGTCTTTACCTGGGCTCTGCCAGAATGGTGAGAGTGAAGCTTCCGTTATTTATAAGCTACCTAGTTTGCCGAGTTTTGTTATAGTGGCCCACGTGTAATAAGGCCTCGCTGCTGCTGCCTGAGTGGGAGGTGGAGTCAGGTGGGAAATTCTGTTTATACTGCTTTAAGAGACAAGAGCAGAGTAGTACATCCCCTGCTGGGGCTTCCCCGTGTCCCCCAAATGCCCGTGCTGGCGCACAGATGCCCAAGGCAACCGTATGGGGCTGGGGCCTGGTGGAGCCCCCGACACAGCTTCCAGTCTCCAGCACGGCCAGGAGAATATTTGTGCCCCACATGCTCAGGTACTGTGTTCACTAACACGTCATGGACGGGCTCCACATGTCAGGATTAACCTGCTAACCACAGTCTGCACAAGCGCACGCCCTGCAGCTGCCTCCGCCACACGTTCTCTCCCGAGGTGACCCATGTCTGGGCCTGGATATCAACGGGGACCCCTGCCAGACTCTTGGCGAGGCGGACAAGATTCCCGGATGAAGTCCCACTGTCTCCTGGCTGTGGCTTCCTCTGCCATCAAGAGTAGGAAAGAACAGGATTTACCAGGGAAAGCAAAGGCAGACAGCTGGAAATTAACCGATAGGTGGGGAATGAACAACCATAGAGCAGTAAAAAACAGAAAAGGAGACTAGAAAAAGTTGTCAAGGAAAAGATCCCCCCGTGCATACAGACACACACATGTGTACACACATTTACCTGCACAATTTGTTTGAAACTGGAGATACCAAGTACTCAACCACAGCCTTTAAATTCCAGTACTTTGAGTAGAAACCAAGTATCTTAGGAAAACCTGATAATTAGTTTTAAGAAACTAGTGAAGAAAATCATGGGTTTGGAAATGACTGCTGAAAATAAATGGGGTAAAAACGATCTGCTGCCAAGAAAAGGCTGGATTTCCGTTTCCGTTCACATTATTAGAAACCTTGTAAAACTTACATTTCACATTATGTCTTCCTTGCATTTGTCTTATTCTATGTTACAGAGCAAGGACTGGCATCTGAACCCTGTGGGTCAAGGGTAGTTTCTCTATTTTTAAATGGCTGGAAATGTAAAAAATTTGTATTTCATGATACCAAAGTTTATATGAAAGTCAGATTTCAGAGTCTATAAATAAATTTTTCTTAGAAGCCTGTACACATATCTGTTTGTGGGTGGTCTGGGGCCGGTCTCCACGCCATGGGCAGGGAGCCCTCAAAACCACTTGGCCCAGGCTGCACACCAGTCACACCCTCCCCACTCCATCTGCCGCACTCAGATAGCAAGACGGAGAGCGGCAAAGAGCAGCCAGCCACGCAGTGTGTCACACACCTTCGAAGGACTGTCTACTGCTCAGGGATGGGCGACTCTTTTGTTCACCCAGATAGACTTCCTGGGCTCAAGCCTTCAAAACACCGGGACACTGTCCACAGGAGAAGTAAGCCCCGATAAACATGTAGCTCCAAGACCGCAGAAAATACTCCCGGGGCTGAAGGATAAAAACAATTCCCCAAGAATTAATCCCTTCTGGCACCCACCAATTTAGAAATGTTGTGAATTTCACATTAAGTCATACTTTAAAAATAATCACTCTGTTCCTACAGAATTATTTTGGATAAGTTGGAAGTTCCACATAAACACCATTTAGTTAATTTAGTTGAAAGATAACTATTCGTAATTCCCTTATTCATATGTAAATCATTCACCAAATCTGTTTCAGAGCAAGCAAAACAAAGTGATTAATCAGACGTCAGTCATACTTTTGTTTCAATATTCTCACCTCCCTTCAACACTGCGCTTCTTCATTCAAAACTGCCGTATCCCTGTGCTCACCAGTCACTCATTCCTCAGCCGCAAGCTCACCTGATCCCCATCGCAGGGGGATCCCATTTGGCTCCCAAAGTGATCTGATGGTGATTTTGCTACCTTTCCTCTGCCTCCCAAGCAACCTGAATCTGGCCTCTAGAACATCACTGAGAAGGTTTTACTGCTAAGTAAAATAGTCCTTCAATTCTTGGAAGTCAAAAATCATCTGAAACAGGAAACTAGACAGCAAACAGCTCCCACAGAGCTCCCAGAGTCTAAACAGCACACACTGGCAGCTTGAAGCTGGTTGAAATGAATCATGGGGGTCATTCATGCCCTGTTCCTAGGAGCCTTGCTACCCAGGAAAGGGTACACAAACTGGCTGACACAGATATGGTAGGTACCTAAAAGCCAGATGTCTCATTCTGAATGAATTAGCAGTCACTCCGCTAGGCTTGGTCCTATGACTGTAGATCACCTGTGAATAAGCCAAAGGATGAGAGTGTTTCTGGTTCTATAAAATAGACACACTTGACACCAATGAGCCATCAAAGGCTGCCTCCTCCCATGAAACGTCCAACTTGTGGTAACGTTTGCCTGTTCCATAGCTTTCTATGTGATGGTGTTTCACTTATAACTCTAATATACAAAATTAAAAGAGTACAGTCCCTTCTACTAATGGACTTTAATTTGCTAAGGAAACAAATCATATACAAAATAATAAAAGGCCAATATAAAACCAAATACAGCCTGGGCACTGTGGTGCATGCCGGTAAATCCTAACATTCTGGGAGATGGAGGCAGGAAGATAGAAAGCTCAAGCCTATCCTGGGCAACTTTGTGAGACCCTGTCTCAAAATTTAAAAAATAGAAAAGAAAAGGGCTGGAGATGCAGCTCAGTGCAAAGGCCCCAAGTTCAACACACATGCGCACACAAATATATATTAAATTATCAAAACATGGGAGACAGAGGGAGAAGGATGTGAGGAGTCACAGCGGCAGTATGGGTCAAAAATGGAAAAAAACTTGGCCCAGAGAAAAACCCCACAAACGAAAGGTCAGAAGAGGACAAGGGGCAGGTGACAATACATAAACACCTGGAAGGGACCAAGGATTCATGATCGTGAAGCAGAGAACAGGGTGGCTAAGGTATGAGGACATCGACGTGATGTCCAGGGAAGTTGAGACGTGCTGGGGAAGCAAAAGGAAGACCCTTAAATAAGGGGTGACATCATAAAAGCAGCGTGGAGGGATATATAGTCTTCCTTCTGGTCAGATGGGTGGGATCAAATGAAAGAACACTGCGTGACAAAGTGGTTCGTTGGCCAGTGAATATATGATAAGGCTTGAGCTTAGATACTCTAAACCCTAAATTAATAAAAGAAAAGAGCAAGAAGTTGCAAACAGCCATTTCTTCCCTTCCCTTTCCCAGAATGCTTACCACCCATATGCAGTCATCAGTTGGTGATTAACGGTAAATGACCACAATTATGGTTAAGACTCACATATCTCCCACGGCTGCTCCAGACCTTCAGGAAGTGATACCACAATTACAGACTTCACCATTAGTGATCTGGTACGTGACACTATGGTAATTCATTCTAACATGCACTCCTTGTTTCTCTAGCTATCCTAGGAAACTAATCTTGACACTTGATCCCCCCTCCTGCTTCTGCATTCAGAAATGCCAAAGAAGAGCAGGAAATGGCCTCGGTGGGCTCCGTGTGCCTGTGGACTCGCTGGCTGATCTGGGGAGGCCCTTTGGGTCATCACGTAGCTCCTGACTCAGCCCTCAGGCGACAGGAAGCACCTCCTCGATGAGCAGCCACACACCTTGAAGCTGTTCAGACACCGTCTCCATCTGTTCCCTTGACAGCTTCCTTCTGCAGAGGCGAAGCTCTCCCCTCTTCTCCTGCTTAAGTAAGTGCAGTTTGTTTTCATAAAGATCACTAACTTGGCCAGACACTGGGAAATGAGAGAGACGACAAATCTGGTTTTGATGAAAAGGAGACATTAAATGAGATGTTAGCCATGACCCAAGGGACAAGGAAAGCCTGAGACTCCACTGCCTCACTGATTCCACACCACACCGAGGGGATGACCACACACCACAGAGCCCTGCCTGTAACTGCATCCCGGAGACAAAAGGATTGCTAAGCGTAGCAGCCATGCTATTCAGCGGCCAGTCAGAAAAAGAAGATATTCTTATGCCCCGTAGGTATGTTTGCTTAAGAAAATACTTAGACAAATTCACGGCATCCAAACATCTAGGTCTCCCCTTAAATCAAGTCAAAAAGCTCGGACACAATCGTGTTAAAATCTAATAGAGCAAGCAGATTGTGTGTGTGTGTGTGTGTGTGTGTGTGTGTGTGTGTGTGTGATGTAGTACAGTGGTTCTGCCCCTTTTAGAAACAGTCTAGACCCTGCAGCCTGCCAACCATCAGCAGACCTACCCCTGCCAATGTGGTGTCTAGTTACTGTTGCAACTTTAATTAGGAATAAAAAGTTATTTCTTTGCAAGGGAAGATCAACAAGATAAGGGAGAAATTTCCTCAGAGGTCTCTTCCCTCCATATTTTATAACGAGTTCACTCTTTTCCATATTATACTCCATCCCCTGTAATCTTTAAAGGTTAACCAGCCCATAAGAAAAGCTAAAGGTAAGAAGCATTTTGTTTTCAATATAATCTATATTTCTCATTTCCTATATCCAGGAGACATCAGTCTTCCTCCGACTCTTAAGAGTGGGACAAGCATCGTTTAATAATACAACCTCCTGAAGCAGCCAGTCAGAGCCGCCCCAATACCCCAAGGCATTATCTTTCCCCAGGAGGCAAGGGAGGCGCCGTACCCCAAGCCTTCAACACTACTGCAAAGTGGGGCCATATCAATCATTCTATAGATGGAGAAAGGCTTTTTTGAGGTTACATTAGCTTTCCTGAGATCCCACAGCTGGTATGTGACCACATTAATACCCTAGTCAAATTCCTCTAATGTAGTGGATCTTAATCCAGACCCATGGGCTTTAAGACTGTGGACTAGGACAGGAATATAATGACATTTCACTTTTCATTAACTACTGGCTAAGATGTCGCAGTTTCCTGGGATTACAAAGGCAGGCTATGACCTTGTCACCAACAGAAATACATATATTTTGTATCACTCTGTAGTTGCTCCCAGTTTTAATATTTTTATGCTCATTATTATTTAAGAATTATAGGAGTTATCAGCTTCTTCCCCTAGCTCCTGTTATTTTAGTAAAGAATCATATACTATTATATCAAGTTTATTGTCTTAAACATTTCGATAATCTTACTACATAATTGGTTTTTGTTATAGTACCATTTACCTTATTTTATGCATTTAAACACATTATTCTGAAAAGAGTTCCAAAGACTTCTCCACCTGCCAAAGGTACTTCTGCCACACAGAAACTACAGACCCTTCTCTAACCCCAAACCCTCTCTCCTATCTCCCCTCAAGCCTGCTTTATGCTCTACTTTCCTCCCTAGTTCTCTTTCCCATCCTACCTTGAAATGGTTCCCTGCACAGAATTTTTAAAACATCACTGAAGATTCAACCACAAAATCAACGAACTCACTGTCTCCTGTTAAGCAGTACTTATAAATTTGCATGGCTCCAGACTTTAAGTCCAAAATTGGCCTGAAAGCCCCTATGACAAGTAAATCCTCTCCTCATCATTTTGCTGCCACGAAGAATGGTGGGTACTCCGTTTATCAGAAATCCTAGACAGGCCTAGCAATCGCCTGCAGGCACGAAACACTTTCCATCAGCAAGCAATGGCACAGTTGGTTGAAAAAAAAGAAGTATCATAAACCAACAATAAACTAATCCAGAAAGAGCAGCTTGTTTCAGCCAAGATTCTCCAAGTATCAGATAACATCCCTGTCTTACATCTGCAAATGCTGAGACGTAGGCCTTCCCCAAATCCGGATCCAGCACCTCACAGGACAACACTCACAACACACCAGACTCACATGCATAATGCATAGGCACGGGTCTCCTCAACAGAAAGGAGACAGAAGAGAGGACAGTGTCCTCACTGTACACACTGGCACGAGGCGTGCCTTTGTGATAGGTGACAGTGTGATGGCAGGATGTCATCGTCTTGATGTTCCTATCAACAATAAGCCAGCAGAAGATTTGGAGGCAGGAAAAACTTATTTCAGATTTGAAACAATGAGTCTCATATGGTCAAACATTCCCCAAATCTCCAGTGAGGCTATGTGTGTTCATTTTCTTTGCCAATGAACCTTCCACTCAATACATACAAGCATGCAGATGCCCTGGTTAGAAGGTTAAAGAGCTGCTTTAACATAAGAATATTTCTTAGGCGATTCAACTGAGCCATGATATCATTTCTTCCTCTGCATTGTTCAATTATGTTTTCAGATTCTTAACAAAGAAATCCTTTGTGGATTCATGTTAGAAGCGTAGTGAGAAATCATGGCCTCCACTATGCCTGGACACGCAGCTTGACCAATCAATGGCACTTTCAACTCTTGTTTTTCCACAACCATAGAGTTTTAGAGTGTGTGTGTCACTGGCTTGGTATTAGCTGATTCTCAAACACAGGGTGCCCTTGGAGAAAAGCCACAACAGAGGCCTCCCAGGGAGTCCTGATCATTAAAAGATTGTCAAAGGAGTTTTCCATGCCATGCCAGTTAGCACCACCTTGAAAGGTCAAGAAGCTCTGAGAGGTGGGGGGGGGCACGTCACAGTACACAGCCACCTGGCCCAGGAAAATGAGGCCGCTGGCCAGGGGGTAACATTCCCCTTGACAGCAAAGATTGGTTGATTCCCTGTGACCAAAACTGATTCTGCTGGACTCAAAGGTGCATTTGAAAGCGGGGTGTCCCTGAGTCCAACCTGGGGCCTTCTCCTAACAAAAAACTACTTGTTGAGGTTGACTCTTAGTGCATGCACCCCAGATGTGCAGACAATTAAAGAGATTACTAAACTGCTTGAGTTGAAGGTTATTAAATTTACAGGTGAAAGGTTACAGGGGGAAAAGGACACGGGGGCTATCTAATTGTATCTGCCTCAAAAAGCAGGTAAATCCCCTGTGACGCAAAAGGCAGGTAAATAAATCCCACCCCATGTCCATGGCTGGGATACATACAACCGCCTGAGTCAGGATACCACAAATCCCTAAAATTTCAGAGTTTCCACCCTACCTTTGTTTATTCCTAATTGCAATTTAATGCCATTAAAAGGAATGTGATTATTAATCCGGAGCTCTTTACTACTTACTGGATGAAACATTTTTCTTTTCAAAACACTTAGAAATCTCTGCTCCAGGATAGAATGCTGATAATTTCCTCGTCCTATTTAGGGACAGGTGATGAAAGCCAAGTTATTCTTGCTTAGGACAAGAAGAAATGAGAAACTCCTCTGGCGCTCTACACTTCCAACAAACTGCATTCCCATCTCTTATTCAGCTGTGCCCTCTCCATTTGATACCTGTAAGTAGAAAAAATTGTTACACCTTTTAGGAGGATGCACAAATTCTACTTCACCACCAGTACTGAGAATTTGATATGACAGGATCTCTAATGAACAGAGCTCCATGCATGGTTTAAATATCACTTGTTTTGAAAAGTAATACTGAAAGGAAGCTGGTGGTGCACTCCTGTAATCCTAGCACTTAGGAGGCTGAGGCAGGAGAATCGTTGTGAGCTTGAGGCCAGCCCTGGCTACATAGACACTGCCTCAAAAAAAAAAAAAAAGAAAAAGAAAAAAACCTGAAAGAAAATTCATCAGCTTGCTAGTTGCAACTCTGTGTCTCTTTGACAACAGAGACTAGACAAAAATGCATTTAATTTACAACAGGAATGAAAGGTGGTAAAGGTAAAAGGGTATCACTGACTGAGTTGGAAATAAACAGAAACATAAACAAGGCCAAAAAGGAACTTTAAAAGATCATCTAATCCCAAAGTTCTCAGTTTCCTGTCTAAATAAAGGAAGTGACTCTCCTAACGCTACTACATGGTGTGTCCAGGCCTCACAGAACATAGGTTTCCTTGATTAAAGATCAATCTTTTCACCCTACCATACTATCTCGGCTCTATCAAGATACTTAAAAGTAAACCTCTTCATCAATGGTAACTATTCTAAAATGCGTTCCAGAGTTGTGCTGTAAATTCCTTTTGAGTGCTGTGAATTTTCCCTATATCCAAGTTAAGACTGCTTTCAACCTACAAAACTTAGCATTTCATAAAAGGAAGAAATAATAACATCTCACAATGTCTCCATGAGGTAATAAAAAGACCCAGTCTTATTAAGAGAATAAAAGCAACTGAATTTCTAGGAATCTGCTCCACTCTGGTTTTATGAAAGAAGAAAGTAGGCAACAAGGTGACCCAGCTGTCTGTTATCCTTTTGTATCAGTAGTAGGCAGGGCTCCCGGGGAGGAGGTCCCTTTCAATAATCTGAGAACAAAGCATACTGTCCCATGCCCTATGCAGATGGTTTCATTGTGAACATGTAAGATCTTAGATTCCCTTTGTTCCATTCTTTTATGATCAGTTCTTTGTAGTGACACAAACAGATTAGTTAAAACAATGGATCTCAAAGTTAAAACAATGGATCCCCAAAGCACCAACCTCAGGAACACTTTGAACTTGTTAGAAATGTAAAGCTTCAAACCCAGTCTGGACTGTAGGTCAGAAGTCTTGAGCTTGGTACTTGGCAATCTGAGTTCAATCTGCTTTGCAGGTTACCTGAGGCAGCTAGCGGCGCTCCGGAACGCTGCCAGGCCATGTGTGACGGAGCCTGCGCTCACACAGCCACAAGCCGTCTCCGCAGGGACTCTGAAACTTGTACAAATCCTCAAGTTTATCCAAGTTAGATCACTTTCTGGCAAACAACGATGGCAGACGCTGCCTAAAAGTGAGTCATTTCCAAAAGTATGGAGGAGTTTTATGAAGACAGAATTTATGACTCACTTTTCTATTGTTTAAGTGGACAGCTAGTTCTATCCATTACAAATTAGATTTTGCCTGCTTTTTGCCAGTGAGAGCATCCATAACTGAAAATAAAGGAAATACTGACATGAGTCGTATCTCATGAGAAGTCGGCTTGATTGTTGGGACTGGTGCACCCAGCTATGGCTCTGTACATTCTAGCATTAAGAGCCTGGACCCAGTACTAAGTAAGACACAGATCCAGACAAATAATGGACTTTCCCAGTATCCTTACCATAATTAGAAGGATAAAAAATTCAAATTGATTTTAAAAAACAAATATTTTTGTTAGGAAGAAAAGTGAAAAATACCTAAGGCATCAAAATCAGTGGATGTTTCTACTTTTAAAATAGAAAAGAATGACAAAACATTGATGAAAAAACTTAGAACAAAAAAAAAAAAATGGACAAGGGCACCATGTTCCCAGCAGAGAGGACTCGTTAGAGCTAAGATGTCAACTCCTCTCAGACTGAACTATAGGTTTAACACAATATCAACCAAGGCCCAGCAGACTTTTTTCAACGTACAGACAAAGCAATAATAAACTTATGTAAAGATAAAAGGTTTAAATAGTTAAAATGATTTTGAAAAAAAAAATTAGTGGATTTGTACTACTTAATTTTAAGACTTACCATAGCACTGGCAAAAGTATACACACATAGAACAAAAGAATAAAGTCTGGAAAAGAAAGGAGAACCACACAAATATAGTCAAGTGATTTTTGACAAAAGGTACAGAAACAAGTCAATGAAGGAAGGGTAATCTTTTCAACAAGTGATGTGGTCCATATGCCAATCAATCAACAAGCCAACCAACTCTCAATCTGTACTTAAAAATTTTTCAAAGTATTTCATAGACCTAAATGTAAAAAATAAAAGTCTATAAGCTCCTAGAAGAAAACACTGAGACAATCTTTATGGCCATGGGTTAGACAAATAGCCTTTACATATTATACCAAAAATCAACGCAAAAAGAAAACTGATACATTGAACTTCATCAAAATTAAAGACATATGCTATGTGAAAAACCTTAAGAAAATGAAAGATAAGCTACAGATTCAAAGATAATACCTACATTTCATAGACCCAGCAAAGAACGTGGATCCAAATGTACAAAGAACTCACAAAATTCAGCAAGAGTACAAAAGCCTGATTTTAAAAATAGGCAAAAGATTTAAGTAGACATTTTACCAAATGAGCATATGAAAAGATATGCCACTTAGAAAACACAAAATAATAAATCATAATGAAATTATTACCACACGTCTACTAGAATGGCTAAAACAAAATACCTGACAGTGCCAAATCAAAGTTTTCCTACATTGCTGGCAGAGTACCTCTAAAGGTATAGCCATGCTGGAAAATGTTTCATTGGTGATTTCCTTTAATGTTAACTCTACTTCCCATGTGGTCCAGGAGTCTTACTTCTAAGCATCTGTCTTAATTACTTTTCTCTAGTTGCTTGGACAAAATACTTGACTCCCAAAATTAAGGAAGGAAACGTTTATTTAGCTCACAGTTTGTGGAAGTTTCAGTCCACAATCAGTTTGCTCCAAGGCAGGGTGACATGGCACAGGGGCAACAGTTCAAGGAGACAGAAGACAGCAAAAGCAGCCAGAGCAAAAGGGGAGGCGAGCAGGCCTCTTTTCCTCCCTTATACTGGAAAACAGGCTACCCATCCTTGGGTGGGTGTAGCACTTATACCATCTCTGTGCCCTCCCCTTGTACAGGATGAGGATGTTTACAAAGTGAGGTCCCTAACCCTCTGTTGAGTAGCTTAATTAAACTTCTAAGCTTCTCAAAC
The DNA here is from genome assembly GCA_004027295.1 of Dolichotis patagonum. Classification (NCBI taxonomy): domain Eukaryota; kingdom Metazoa; phylum Chordata; class Mammalia; order Rodentia; family Caviidae; genus Dolichotis; species Dolichotis patagonum. Next base: position 90,890 of record PVJX010001091.1, on the reverse strand, counting down.
TGACATAGTATATCAACTATTCCTGGAGAAATAAAAAAAAATGTTCACACAAAACTTTGCACATGAATATTGCACATGCTGTGTTAAGGAAGCCAGTCTTAAAAGTTTACACACTTTGTAATTCCATTCAAATGATACTCTAGAAAAAGCAAAACTACAGATCAACAGTTGTCAAGGGTGAGGGGAGGGAAAGGATTGTGTTGGATGACACAGAAGTATCACAGGAAGATTTTGGGGAACAATATAATAGTTCTTGATCTTTTCTGTGACAGCAATTATGCCATTATATGCACTTTATAAATTTATAATATATGTACTAAAAAGTGAAATTTAATGTATATAGATTAAATAATAGCTAGGAGTGAATGGGAAGCAGGGTTGTGTCGGGCTTGTTGGGCTGGTAGGCTCACGTCTTACTTCCTCTGGTGTGGAGCAGCTCTTATTTCAAAATGATAAATTTCCAGTGGAAATTTCTAGACTCACAAAGTTTTACACATGCATAAACTCAAACTTGAAACTCAATCATAGTAATTTATTAACATTAAGACTGGAGCCAAAAGTCATTCTTGATTAACTAAATGCAAATACAAAAATTTAAAGTTCTCTCAGTGAACCTTTGTTTTTCCCCAAAAAATTGGAAATCAGATAATAACATTGAAATTAATCTTTTCTGTGGTTCTATCAACTCCACTAGTAATTATTGACAGACAGATGGCAACTTCAGAGGGACTGCAGGCAAATAACCTCTGTCTGATTACTACCAAGCATCAACAGAAAGAATCACTATGTATGGATTCATATTCCAATCAAAATTCAAAACTCGTCATACTTACTCCTTTCTTCCATGTTTACCATCTTCTAATAATAGTCACACTGCTATTTAAGTGATTTTCTACTATAAAACTGGTAATCTGAATAAGGATTGAAATTTTTATTTATTTTTAATTGGCAAATCATAATTGTGTACATTTATGCTGCATGATGGAATCTTTAATAGAAGTATACAGTACAGAAAGATTCAATCCAGCTAATGAAGATATGTCATCTCATCAACTTATGTTTTTTGTGTCCATGAGAAGATAGATTTTGATTGACACTTACAGCAGTTTATTTCCAGTTGAAGAAACTGAAAGGTTTTTCCTTGGCATGGTAGAGAAGCAAGAGCAGAAAGAGGAGCAAAAGGAAAAGAGGCCTTCATTGCAGGCATGGGAGGTCTGCAGCAGAGTGCAATATCCTTTCAAGACAGACAAAGAAGTGGAGGGCTTTTATTAGGTTTGACAGGGGGCGGAGTCTGAAGGGAGTCTGAAGGGAAAAGCCGGGAGTTCAATTTCAGCTTAGAAGATGAACAGGTAAGTCAACATTAGAGGGACACGCTGTGGCCCCAGAGTCCACCCCATGTTGGGCAGGCGGCACACTGATCCTGGCAGAGCTTCACAGGGGCGGAACCCATCAGAAACCACTCACTAATACAACTCAATAAATGATGGATCTAACTTGTAGTTACTGCTCCACAATTCTCTCCCTGATCCTAACTCCTCCAGTAAAATAACAAAAATCTCTGCTTTGCATTGTTTTTCTAACGTACTTAAAGTTTAAATAGTTCGAAACTGGGATGTAAAAGCAAATCAAGCACTCACAGCCTATACTGTTTGCATGTCAAAAGCTTCCGTGTCATTATAAACTGAAGTGGTGAATACCATTAGATTGGGGGGCAACAGTGAGCAGGTGTGAAACCAGTCTGAGCCAGGCTGGTAGTGTGGCTCAGTGGCAGTGTTTGCCCAGCTCCAGGACACCACCAAAAAGGAGAGAAGGAGGGAGGGAGGAGAGGAAGGAGAGAGGAAAAAGGAGGTGGGGGAGAGAGACATACTGAGACTGTAAAAAATAAGCGGGATTAAAGGCATACCAGGACCCTAAGCTACTTTCTTCTATCCTTTAAGCATTAACCTGCTTCAGGGAAACATTTTGTCTGCTTTAGGAGATTAAACAGATTGCCAAAATCATCACTGACCCCCACTACAGGGTCTCCACTGCTGTGTTCTTTCCCTGTCTTGTCACCTCACCTTCAGCTGCCACAGAACCCCACATTCCCAGAGGAGGGGGTCATAGGCTTGCTAAAAAGATTACACAGTATAAATATGTATTATATGCTACATACACAGAATTTTAAATAATATAAAAACAAGCATCTGTGTGAGGCAGGAAGATCATCAATTTGAGCCCAGCACGGGCAACTTAAGTGACTTAGCAATAAGCTACCTCAAAATAAAAAATTAAAAAAGGGCTGGGTGTGTGTCTTAGTTGGAAGGCCCAGGGTTCATTCCCCAGTAACAAAAAAAGAAAAAGACCCCAATAAAACAAAAAACCCAGCATTTACCAATGGAAATATCTTTGTAAAGTTTTAAAATACAATGTTTTATAAGCACTAAAAGACAAAAAACAGGCACCAAAGTGACCATACAATTTTCTTCTCTGTAAAGTGCTACTACTTGGGAAAAAATACACCTGAAATGTTCGAAGGTGTTAAAGTGATGGCTTGTCGGAAAGGTACAGCTATTATACAGTCCCTGCCCCCCTCTGGGTCCCTCTGCTCTACCTCAAAGCATTCAGACACTCTGGACCACTTCTGTCTCCCACCCGCCTCCTACAAAGCTCTGCTACAGAGCTCACTGTAACGCTCCTATGACCAACTAATATGGAAATTTAAGAAATAACTTTAACTCAATTGTAATCCAATATGGAAACTGAAAAGAAAAAGCCATTGGCTATACTGTTGGAAGACAGATATCACAAGTTGGCTTAAATTGTTATAGTTTCATGACTTTTACAACTCAAACAAATACAAAAGGGTAAAGTATGTATCAGCTGAAACTCCAAATAGGGTGCTTTTCTTTCCTCAAAGCAATAAAACGTATTAAAACAACCTAATTTGAGCTACAATGCACTATAGATTTATATTGTTTACAGTTAACTGAGATCTTAAGCCTCTTGCCTACATATGTTTATTAACTCTCCTATTAAAAAGACTAGCCACTTGCTCCTCAATGAAGACATATATCTCAATCCATCTCTGTTCGGACTTTCCTGCTGGTATGTCTCTTGACCTTTATTTTAAAAAAAAACAAAAGAAAACCAAACCAAAGAAAGAAAGAAAAGAAAACTTTCCTTTTCCAAAAGCACAGCACATTCAGTGTTTGGAGTCCTGCCATTTAACATCTGGACATCTCTCAAGTTGAAATTCAACTTAGTGAAATGTGCTTTGCTTAAACAATTTTTAAACCAAATAAGAAACAAATTTGTTCTTATAGTTGCATATTTCTTTACTTTTTTCTCACCTCTCTCCTCAAGCCTCATTCTTTGAAGTCAGTTATTTTTTCTCAAGCTGAACTCTTGTATGTCAGAGGCAATAACTGAGCTACTAAGTGTTTCTGCCTAACCCTCCTCTTACTTGGGAGAAAGAAAAATACTTAGAGGATTCATGCAACTCATTTTCACTTAGTTGAAAACTTTACCAGAATCAAGCCACAAAAGATTTAACAAAAACAACAAAAATCTTCAGAAGAAACACTGCTTTAACAAAGTCTCCTTAATTTTCTAAGAATGCAAAAACTGTTATCAGAGCAACTTCACTAAATCTCACGCTAAACCTCCTAATAGTCATGATAACAAAACCAACTACTTAGAATGTAACAAGGATTTATTTTAGGAGGGTGTGTGAACAAATGTTTGATTGGTTCAAAATGTACTGGTTAAAAATTAATACCAATCTAAACTCCGAATTCAAGATATAGGAGGGCAGCCAAAACAAAAGTACAAACTCCAACTAAATGTTCCAGTGATCAAACACCATTAAATTACAGTGTTCTAACGTTGTACAGTCTCAGTTCTCGTACGCGGCATTGCACTGCTGGTCACGGGGCGACTGCCTCTTCCATTTCACTTAGCAGCGCAGATCTGGCTGGGCAGAGGGACTGGGAAATACAAGTACTGACTTTGCTGGAATTCATTCTACTGGCCCATGGTATGCAAAGCCTTTTGGTTTTGTAAACTCAAAAACAGAAGTGAAGAGAATCCAACAAACTGCTACCACAAATCCTTTCTGACTTTAACAACTGCTTCTCCTCATGGAGCATGAGCCACCTGGGTGAGGGAGGCATTGAGGGAGGAGAGGGACACAAAGGTATTTTGCTAGGGACTGAGGCAGTGGGCTGCGTGGCAGGGACAGCGATCTGACGGAGGTTAGGAGAGGCTGGCAGGCACCGACCAGACGTAAGCAGCTCGCAGAGCACAGCTGGGAAGGCCAGCAGAGGCACAGCTGGACGAGCTCATCCACGAAGCCAGCAGACGCTCAGGTGTGGGGGCAGGACAGGAGGATTTAAAAGATGACTGATGTTTAAGGCCTGGGGTCAGAAATTTTAAAAATGAAGGAAATCCTGATATTGGAGAGAAAGTATTGGGGCTTAGATTAACACCAATAACAAACACTTTTGAGCAGTGTTAGGTTCAGAGAAAAGTTAAAGGGAAAGTACAGAGGTCCCATATACGCCTACGTTTAAGTATCTTGCATCGGGATGGCTCTTTTTTTTTTTTTTTTACAAAGGATGAGTCAATATCAACTAATTATCTATGAATTGGGTACGCGAGGGTCACCCTCTTGTGTTACACATCCTTTGAGTTTTTGTAGAATGTCATGTTCCCACCACTGCAGCATCACACAGAATCATTCACTGTGCTCTCCCATTCATTCTCCCTCCTCCAAGATCCTGGCAACCTGACCTTTTTCCTCTCTCCAGAGTCTCACCCTTCCCAGTGTCATGCAGTTGGAATTAATCAGTAGCCCTTCCAGGCCTCGCCTTTTAGATGGCCATCTTTTTCACTGAGTTGGATCGTACATGTGTGGCTTACCTGAGTGATAAGAAGTTAATAGACTGCAGTATCATAGATTCATTTTAGAAGGAACCTTAGGAATTTAAAATACATACACCAACCATTTTAAGAGTCCAAATAGGCCGGATTGTACCACAGTTCAGACCAGCACCCTACTAAGATTGACTCACTGGTGGCAGAAAGACCCTTTCAAACCCAGAGCCTTCCCTTCAAGCTCTGACCCTGAGCAAGCTAACCCTGAAATCTCAGGGGTTCTCACCAATGTACTTTGGGAATAATATCATGTTCGTTAAAGGAGCACTGTACAGACTGAGGCAATATGCCTAAAGTATTCACCACTTAGCACAAGAAGCTGCCCTCAGATGATGGTCACTATTCATGTCCCAAGATCAGTGGTTTTCCAGCAATGAAGAAGCACTGAAACTAGCCAGGATTATGAGGGTTCAGATGTGAAGTTTTTCAGACTCACACACAGGAAATATTGTTTGAGGCAAAACGTTGTGATTGGTAAGAAAAGCTTTTTTTTTTCCTGTAAAATAAGGACTTTGATAAACTACGAATCGAAAAATCAGTGACCATTCATACCGAGTCACAGTTAGGAAATATTCAAGAAGTACTCTGGCCCCACTATAGTTCTAACTTGCTTTTCCTTGCCTAATTTAATAGACACTACCACACTCCCAAAGTTTGGTTTCTTTCTTTCTTTCTTTTCTTTTTTTTAATTCAAGACAGGGTTTTGGTAAGTTGTTCTTGTTGAGCTCAAACTGGGAATCCTCCTGCCTCCAAAGTTTGGTTGCTTTAGAGATTGACAACAATAAGCTCAATCTCTTAAAAGTCACTAATAAGAGAAGCAGTTTAAAGGTTTTGATTTCAAGTCAGTATAGGGAGGGGTCATGAATATATGAAGACTGAGGTTCCTGTGGGTTTTTATGTTCTTCGAGCACTCAAAAGCTTTACATGAAGTGCAAGTACCTCTGTCTTACAACTCTGTCTCTGGAAGACTAAGCCACTGTCTTGGAATAGGATTGGTGGCCCTCTTTTTTAATGAGCAATCTTGTCTTCTCCTTAATAGTGCTACTAGTCAAGTTCTAATAAAGGCTCCATCTTCACATAATTTGTGTCTCTAATACAGACAATGAAAAGAGTAAGAATGAAAAGACTCCATCTCCAAGTTATCTGAAATGTAGTACATTCTTGGACTAAGGATTTATATGAAAGGATTATTATAAATCATCTACATAGGTATATTAAAGAAAACTTGTGTGTGTGTGTGTGTGTGTGTGTGTGTGTGTGTGTGTGTGTGTTGTTAGGGACTGAGCCCAGGGCCTCATACATGCCACACAAGAACTACATCCTAACCCAAGAAAAATACTTTCTTAGTGCAGTTCCCAATTCTGGATTGGAAAATTCCTCACTGACAGTTTCATTTAACATTCAACAAAATAAATAAAGAAACAAAATGAAGTAAAGAAACTTAAGAAAATTAATCATTTAAATATAGTCAATATAAGAAAAACAGCTTTTTACTGAATCCAAATAATAGTAAGATATGCAAACTTCTTAGCAGCTCTTGGGAACTGATTGTGGGAAGGAAGTTACTGTTCGCTCTCTACTGCCTGTCTACCATGGCGCAACACAGAGGATACATTCCTCATGTGTGGACTGTGAACTAACCCATGTCTGTTCGCACAGAATACCGTGAAATAAGGATAAAGAATTCCAACAGAAATTGGCAAGTACTACCATAGATGTAGTTTATAAGGTATAGCGGGCCTTATTTTCCCCCACTCAACATTACTACCCAACATGTTCTGGTGTTACTGTGCAGTCTTTCTCTCCATCATTTGTCATGCCTGCCTCACACTCCATTCACTGGTCAATGAGATTAAATACAGTAGCTGGTTTGTGTCATTTCCGGTTCTCCAGTAATAAGTGATGTTGTGACAGGCATGTGGTATTTACTGTACCTGAGATTATTTCCTTATGCAAAGTTTAAAGAGATCCGGATCTTTAGAGATATAGATGGGTATCTCAAACTGTTTACCCCGAGGGTGCTCACAGGAGCACAGTCACCAGTGTGGCTGCAGATGCCCAGCTTCTCACAACTGCAAGAGGATCCTGATACCTAAAGCAGAGAGTAAGTCCCTGCAGGATCTTTATGTAAGTACTTGTGCTGCATTTTATTAAGTGAACAGGTAAGGAAGGCAGCTAGCTGGTTTCCATAACCTGTGGGACTGAGACTGTTGGGAAGCTTTTCAGTTTTACTTTTCCGTAAATTGGCTATTCCTGTTCTTTGTCCACACAGTTACTTGGTGTATTGCATTTTATCTGTAAGCTTGCATGCGTATCACCTGATCTTTCTTCACTCTTAGCATGAGGTCTTCAGCTTTTGGAGGAGTTCTGAAAGCCAACCTCCATGCTAGCACATCCTAGTATGAGTCAGTGGTCTGGGTGCCTCATCTTTGTGTTCCACGCCATTCTTCCTTCTTTCTTTAGGTCACAGTTTAGAACTTTCTCTAATTTCTCAAGAAATCAGACACATCCAAGATTTATTTTGACACTATCTTACATATAATCTGTTACTCAGCTTTTAGTTGCTATAACAAAATATCTAATAAGATTAACTTAAAGGTGGAATGATTAATTTCAATTCACAGTTTCAGAGGGTTCCATCCATGGTCACTGGGCTCCATTGTTTATGGGCCTCCGTGAGGCAGATCATCATGGCAGGGACCATACAGCAAAGCAAAGCTGCTCACTCATGGCAGCTGGGAAGCAATGAGAAAGAAAGCAAGACAGGAGATGGGTTGGGATGGAGATCACCCCAATGATCTACCTCCTCCATAAGTGAGCAGCTCCACCATTTCCATGTCCCATTAAGTCATGAATTATTCTATTGATTAAATCACAGTTCTCATGGTGCAATCACTTCCTAATACCCCTATGTCTGAACACTGCTTCCCTGGGGCTACACCGTCAGCATACGAGCTCTCGGGGTGAGTTTCAGTTCCAAACCATCATCCTCCATTTTACACCCACCTCCTCTTCTATTACTTCTGGAAGGTGTTCTTGTTTCAATAAAGTTAAAACTTCCACTAAAAACCCAGGGCCTATGCTCTTTCCCAATCCTTTCACAGCAAACCCCAATCCATTCTATGGTGATGTTCACCATGGCAAAGGACAGGTAGGAAAGTTCATCCTGCACCTGCCTTCTGTAACAAGTCTCTCAACTTTCTCGATCTCGTATCCCATCAATAAAAATATTCTAGACACATATTTGTTTATTTGCAAATTACAAATGTCTACTGAATTTATCAGAGTGATTCTACTAACACATCTTTGGTCCCGGACTCCCCAGAATTTAAAAGCCTACTTATTACCAGGTGTATTAGCAAGTTACAACATGGCTCCCTGCTTCATCTGTAAAAAGGGGATGATAATAGCACTCACTAAAATTTGTATAAAGATTAATACATATAAAACAATTGAAACAGTGCATGACACACAGAAAGAGCAATGTATTTGCTGCCATGCATTAATTCTGTTTTTAAAATTCACTTTTTAAGTAGTTTTTGTAGAAAAATTGAGCAGACAGTATGTTTCCCATATACCCCAGTTTCCGTATATGCTCAGCCTCCTCCATTATCAACAACCCACACCAGAATAGTACAGATTTATATAATTGGTGAAGCTTTATTGCCAGCTCATTACTACTCAAATCCACAGTGTACATTGAGAGCTCACTCTTGACACTGCACATTTGATGGGTTTAGACAGATAGGTAATGGCAGGTGTTTACCACTGGAGCACACAGTAGGGCCATCTCACAGTCCTAAAAATCCTTTCTCCTCTGCTTCCTCTTTCCTCACTCTCCCAGCCCCTGGCAAACACTGATCTTCTCACAACCTCCATTTTGCCTGTTCCCAAATGTCACATGCTTAGAATCAAACAGTAGGCAACCTGTCCTGATTGGCTTCTTTCACTTATGTATTTGTTTTTTCCATGCCTTCTCATAGCTTCTTTTTAGTGATGAATAATATCCCATTGTCTGGATGTACTATAGTTCATCCATTCACCTACCAACAGATACCCTGACTGCTTCCAAGTTCAGACAATTGTAAAACCAGCTGCTACAAACATCTCTGTGTGGGTTGTGAGCATGCATGTGTGTGTGCATGTGTATGTGTGTGCAGACCTAAGATTTCAACTTAGTTTGGGTAAACACCAAGAAGCACTATTGCTGGATTATTTTGTGTGTGTTTAGTTCTATGAGAAGTTGTCAACTTGTCTCTCAAAGTGACTGTACAATTGTGTGTTCCCATCAGCAGTAAATGAGACTGCCTGTTCTCATCCTCATCAGCATTTGATTTGGTCACCATTTTGGATTTTGGCTGTTCTCATAGTTGTATACTGAGGTCTCTCACTGTTGTTTTAATTTGTATTTCCCTAGTGATACACGATGTAGGTAATCTTTTCCTATGCTCATTTGCATCTATGTGTCTTTTTTAGTGAGATGTCTGTGTCTCTCTTTGGCCCAGTTGTTTTCTTACTGAGTTCATTAAGAGTTCTTCATGTATTTTCTCAAGCAATCCTTTATTAAATGTCTTTTGCAAATATTTTCTCCCAATCTGTCACTTATCTTTTTGGCCTCTTTACACTGTCTCACAAAGCCAAAAGCTTTAATTTTAATAAAGTATATTTTATCAATTATTCTTTCCATGAGTCATGCCTTTGATGATATCACCTAGATTTTCTCCTATGTTATTGTCTTAGTTACTTTTCTCAAACAAAATATCTAACACCCAAAGTTAAAAGAAGAAAGGTTTATTGTAGGTCACAGTTTACAGAGCTTTTAGCCCATAATCACCTGGTTCCAACGCAGGGTGGCATGGCAGAGAGGCATCACAGAGTGGGCAGCAGGTAACAGGAGACAAGCAGGAACCCTCCTTCTGTCCCTTAGATCCTATCCAGGCTGTCCACCCTGAGGGCGGGTAGCACTCGCGCCCAGGGAGAGGCAGCCTTAATCCCAGCAGCACACATCCTAGATCCAGCCACCTCCAAAATGCCCCAGCTGTGACTGCAGGGACACCTAGGTACAAACCATAACATGTATTCTCTAGGAGTTTTATAGTTTTGTGTTTTACATGTATTTTGCATGCATTCTATGAAAAGTGTAAGGTCTATGTCTGCATTCATTTAAGCACATGGATGTCCATTTGTTCCAACACCATTTGTTGAAAACACTATTGTTTTCTTCATTGAATTGTCTTTGTTGCTTTATTAGTGATCAGCAGACTGCATTTTGGGGGGTCTATTTTTGGGCTTTCAAATCTGTTCCACCAATCTGTTTGTCTTAGTTTTTCACCAGTATCATGGGTCTTCATTACTTTAAATTTATAGTAAGTCTTAAAGTTGGATAGTTCCATTTTCCCACTTTATTTTCTTTCAAAACCACACTGGCTATTCTGGGGCTTTTGCCTTTCCATATAAACTACAGAATCAGTTTATCAATATCCACAAAATAACTTTCTGGGACTATTTCTGGTGTTACATTGGTTCTATAGGTCAAGTCAAGAAGAACTGACATCTCGGTAACATTAAGTCTGTCTGTCCATGAACATGAACTCTCTCCATTTGTTTAATTCTTCTTTTACTTCTTTTATCAGTTTTGTAATTTTCTTCATATAGGTTTTATATGTATTTTGTTAGATTTATACCAACATATTTCATTTTGGGGATGTTAATATAAATGACACTATATTTTAATTTTAGATTCTACTTGCTATTTGCTGGTTTATAGGAAGTGATAACCTTTTGTATATTAACCATTAAGCTGCAACCTTGGTATAACTGCTAATATTATCTACATTTTTCAATAAACAAGAAAGTTTTGAGGTCATAAATAAGAGAATACATGTTCTAATATTTTCTTTTCACTTTCTAGTAGTTTCTGTTGGGTGAACTCCAAATAGGATGCATAGATTCGTACCAACGGTCAATATGTTTCTATTAAATTCAATATTGAGATAAATACAGGCTGCTGCTTTCTGAGGAAAGAGAGTGGCATGTATGAGCTGCCCCCAGGTGATAACGTGTTCACGTGCCAGCAGTAAGAAATGCACTGGCAGTGAACTCAGTGTGCCTATAGATGGTGTGGGAACAGGGGTAGCAAGGTGACAGAAAACAGACCAGTGCTTCCTTGTACTCTTTCTCTAGGGCTTTGGGGCTACTTTCTGTACAGTTCTTAGCCTAAAAATGGGTCAAAACCTCTGAGCTATGCAGAAGCTTGAAAGCCTGCATCCTCTTATCATCACGGAAAACTCAGTAATGTCCTGATGCCAAAATGGCTCTCCTGTCTGTTCCTGCCTGCTGAACGGCAGTGTCCACAGACTGTGATGCCATCGGTGTGACTCCTCTGAAACCCCAAGGCCAGCATGGTGCCGGGTACACAGAAGGTATCTAATTAAGGTTTCGTTAAATAGCAAGGCTTTACATACTTTATAGCCAAGACCTCATTGGGTCACTAAAGACAGTTCCTGTGAAAGTGTGTGGGCTGAGAAGGATCAGGGGAGAATTCGGGTCACCAGTACAGTCTGTGGAACCAAGCAGATGCTCAGTGCGTATTTCCTGAATGTGTGAGGTCTAAAAGGGTAAGGACTAAATTGGTGCACAGGAAGGGCGCGGAGGCTCCCGGCCTAGAGATCGGGTATCTACCCATGTGGGTCTGATTCCTACCCCCATCACCTCAGGGACAGGAAGAGTGGAATCCAATGTCTCAGAAAGGTTTGGTAGCAAAACCTCTGACCAGTTCTACAGCTTCCCACACTGATTACTAAAGAGGGCGTTTTGTTTTTTAAAGAAACCACCTTGGGAAATCCACATTTAAAATGCAAATGCCTATCATCTCCCTGCTCCCTTCTGCTCTGATCACCACAGATTCATTGCTTCATCTCTCAGCAGCACCTGGCCAGCCCTCAGGGAAGCCCATGCTGAGTGCTGGGGAGCCTGACTGGGCTGAGTGAACTCCCTGTGCGTCTGGCTTCCTGAGTGGCTTTGGAAAGCCCCCTGAGCTAGTTAAGTGCTGTTTCCAGGATGCACTAAAGTGATGTTTGTAAACGGCTTGGCCATACAAATGCCCCACATTCATTCATTCATTCATTCATTCTCTCACTGGACAAATATCTGTCGGGTGCTTCCCTGGGGTGGGTCTTGCTCTAGGCATACACTCAGGCTATGGGCCAGCAGGACCTCTGTGCCTAAGGGAGTGCAGTGGCCTTGGTTCTGACAACATCCCATGGCCCTGAGAGCTGGCGCTGCACAGGCTGACCTCCCAGGCACCAAGGATGGGGTCTTTTGTGTGAGATCAGCAAGGTCCCCTGCAAGGTCTCCAAGAAGGGAAGGTCCATCCAAGGGGTAGTTATGGACAGCTGGGCATGAGGCTGGCGAGGGAGGTAAGGACCCAACCACGCTGGCCTGTAGAGCCGTATTAAGGACAGAAACTAAAGAGTCACAAGTGATGGAGCGCAGGACATTGATGAGGGGGAGACTGGCATTGCTGGGCTGTGAATGGTGCCTTTCTGGGAAGAGGGCACGGAAGAGGAAACCAAATCTGTTATCTGTCGCTGGGAGAAGGGTGGTAGATGGGCGGGAGGCTACAACGTCCCAAGTCAGGGCTGAGCGTTTAACGTCTGAAACAGTCCACAGAGGTGCAGAGTCTCTCCACTTACACACAGGCTCAGGCTCGGAAAAGACGCCGGGCAGCAGCAGAAGTCTCTCCTTTGTCCGGCTGTGTCAGGAAGAGAAGGTGAGACTGAGCAGAAGCAAGCCTGAGGCTGGGCCTTGAACTTCTGCACACAGTCGCCATACAGGGAAGCGTCACAGTCAGGGAGCTGCTCTGGAACAGGACGGCTGCTTCAATGACCAGCTCCTCCTCTGCACGCAATGCTCTACAAGTCAAGGCCACTGCTGAGGTCAGTTCCTGCTTTGATGTTCTGGGATTCAGCAGCGTAATGGGACATTTGGAAAAAACCCAACACTCTGCTTAAGTCTTGGGACCAGGACCCAAGGTTCTAGCTGACATTTTCCGACAGCACCCATCAGCGCAGATGCCTCTACCCCATGGAAGAGCATCCATCCAGGTGGAAAGGAAGGCCACCCTTACGATGTCCTCTCCTATCACAACTCCACATGAATGCAGAAGGCCTGGCATCCAAAGTCAATCTCCACCACCACAAAAGTCATTAAAAAATTTAAGAACAAAGTAAAAGACACTTAAAACTGATCTGAATTTCACATTAACTTTTTTATTTTTAGGAATAACCTGTGATTTAAAAAATATATATCCTGACAAATTGTTTGCTACTTCAGATCATGCCATATGCTCGGGTCACACAAAATCATTTTTAGGTTGCATTGTACCCACAATTAAAGGATTAGAAGGCCAATTTTAAATCAGGTATGATTAACTGAACTAAAACAGATTGTGATTTTGTTATTTTGGACACCAACAGTGTAAGAATTCACACATAAGTCCAAGTGGTCACTGACTACCTTCCTTACCTTCCCCCACTCTTTCAATTGTCCCCAGCAAGTGGCAATGGCTGTTGGCATTTAATGACTATTTGAAGAAATCCCTATGGTTTTTTGTTATTTATTCGTTAAGGGCAGTAAATCTGCAAATCTCGAGTTACCATGGTAAACCTAATAGTGATGCCTAATTTATCAAGCACTGTAGTAAGTTCAATCACCACCACCTAAATTTAGTAAAAGCTACATCACGATACAGGAGAATTCAGTTGTTTACAGGAAAGATGCTTTTCCACCACAACAAACACAGCCTTATTCACCCACTTCTGCATGCATCTTAAGCGTTTCCAGAATGTAACCAAGGATGCCACTGTGGCTCAACCTGCAGAATGTAACAAGCAAATGCATTTGAGCCGCACTGAGTCTCCTCTCTTTCACAGATACGCAGCCAAACTTTCTCCTGAGCTCTGAGCCCCACTTGGTAGCAACTGTAGCAACCATAGCAACCGTGCTATTCTTCAAGACCGGCAGGGCAGTGTCTCCCTGGGCAAAGCAAAGGAGGAGAGCAGTCTCCTCCCGGGTTGCACCACGATTACAGACCCATAGCTGTAGAAAATGCAGCAGGGGCCTGCTCAGAACATAAAGGCTCAGACATCCATGCAGACCGAGGTGGCAGGGAGCTGCAGGGCATCTGGGCAACCCAGCACAATGTCTCCCCAAATGTGAGCAGCCCGTTTACGTGTGCAACACTGGTCTGATTAATAAAAAATTTACTTTTCTTGCACATGTGTTACGGCAGTTTGTCTTCATTTGGATTTTTCTTACACCTACACACAGAAAAGCTAAAGCCTTGTCCTATGTGTTATGTTTGCTTAGAATCCAGCAAAAATACTGTATTTAATAGTCAGTTCTTTAAATGTGCTTTGTGCTTCCAACATCCAGACCATAAAGACAGCCTCACAGTGGAGGAAATGCCAAGAGATTTGGAAATACAAAGGCTTAGGCTCCAGTCTCAGTTCTTTTGTCTTCTTGCATCACCTTGGCAATTAACCATTTCGAACTTAGTTTCCACAGCTGTCAGATGGCCAGCACCTGCAGCTCACAGGATGCTGTAAAACTGTGAGCTTTTAAAACATGTTGGCTGTGTGCATTAGGCCACCAATAATACCATTAGGAGGAGGCCAGTCCATGATCTATGATGATCTTCACCCCTAACGAAAAAAAAGCTACCTAAAATGACAGCATTGTAGAAAATTATTATGATAAAGTAGGAAAAAGAACACAACATGAAGCTAAATAAACAGAATTAACTCAGTCCTGAAAAATGAAATAAATGAAGAGAATCAGGTACAGAGGGGCTCATGAGCACTGGCAGTGTTCCAGCTCTCCGAAAAGGTAAAGGGGGCTCAGATATTTAGTATTCCTTAAGTTGCACATATGTTCTCTACGTGCTTTTGTAGCATGGCGTGTTTCACACACAACTGACGCTGAGGGAGGCAAAAACACCCAATGTCTTATTATTTCTATAAGGAAAGATTGCAAATGAAATTGAAGGTGGGCCGGTGCTGTGCTGACCTGTCCTCAGCCCAGTCGGGCTCTGAGAAGGAAGCTCTCCGCTCCTTAGCCTGGAACCTCCAGCCAGGAGCAAACCAGCCACCGTATACCAGCAGCTCCACCAGCAGCTCCGTCCACCTTTAACAACACGGGCGATGTCCACACTCAGGAAGTGGTGGAGTGCAGCATAAGGAAGTGAAATACGCGCCTTTCAGTTTGGAGGCGGAAGGGAAACTAAACTTTGGATAGTTTCTGTGAGCTTCTCCTCTTCGTAACAATTCTGAGATGGCTCTTGGCTGGATCTCAGAGAGGTCAGAGTTTGCCCAAGAGGTAACTTAGAAAGCAGACTTTTCCGTGCAGCTCGAAGGTGCCTTCACTTGCAATGGTGGCCTTTTCAAATGCTTGCGGGCAAATATGTGTGAGGCTGTGTGTTCAAGGACTGCCCAGGTAATGTGCTACAGCTTTAAAGTTGAAAGGAAGAAATTTTATTACCTGTGGTGTCTCTCAGGCCTCCAACAGGGAAGTGGGAGAATCTCTCCTTCTAAGGAGTCGTTCTGTTTTTGAATGAGGAAAAAGAGGAGACCCAGGGATGGGACAATGAGATTTTCAATATGGTTTAAGAACAGATCCACTCAGGGGTCTAAGAGTAAAAGCTTCAGCAAGAGCTTGGCTGCCTCATTTCCGGGAGAAGCGGCATTGAGGAAAAGACAACCAGCCGAATGTGTGGCAGCGATGCGTAGCAAGGAGAGAAGGCTCCTCACAGGAAGACAGGGTGCGTGTGGTATCCAGCTAGCAAACCAGAACCTCAGTTTCCTGCCAGATGGGCAAAGCTCAAACCTCCTCTGATGTCCCAGGAGCACAGCCCCATTGTCCCTCCCCACTCCATTTCCCGCTAAGCAAATGGCACTTGACTCTACTCCCACTCTCTTCTGCTGTTCTTTGGCCATCAATCTCTGACCCCGCATCCCAGAAGCTCTCCAGTTTAGGGTACTGCCTAGGACCCCAGAAATCAAGCAACTGGAACAACCTTCACACACCCAGCGCCCGCGGGCCTTAAGGACCACACCAGGCGAGCTCAACTAACAGCTAAGCAGCAAGAGCCAGGGTCTGTTAAACCTAGCAGAGGCTTGTCAGGCTAGGGATTATGTACAAATTCCCCCTAACCCTGGCTTCCTGATTTTCACTAAGGCTCTTTAACAAGTGTCTGAGGTGGGCCACCAGGTGGTCTTAGCTCTATCTCTGCTGCAGAAGTGTGACTGTCTCCTGGGATAGTTCTGGAACCTCAGTTTCCTTATCGGTAGCACAGATGTGACACTTTCTGCCACAGTCCCTCAATTTGGATGCACTCAGTGAAGAAGAGATAATTAAGCCTTATACAAACATACAGCACTAAGAATCATGAAAACATACATACTGCTTACCCAACCCAAACAGCAAGCTGAAGGACAACTGACCCAAGAGATTGCAGAAGCGCTTCTCTGCGCTGCATTCTAATGACCTGGGAGTCCATGCATTTGTAATGGAGCAGACAGGACTGAGTGCTTAATAAGGGTAAGGTGCCCCTGATGACTCGTGGGCTTTTTTCACAGGGGCTGTGCAGAATTTGAAAGAGTACAGAGAGGCTCGCTCAGGATCTTCAGTATTGCTGTTTGGTAAGAGAGGGCTAGGTTTCATTTTTCCTCATGCAGAGCCGAGAGATAGTCAAGGACGTAATAATGCCTCCCTAAGTTTGGTCAGTCAGCTGGGTGCTGGGATAAGCTGAGTACATAGGATGATAAAACACTGCATTCCAGAGTCCTAGTCACCAAACCACAGCCTGCAGCCACTGTGAGTGCCATTTGCAGTGTGATTCCTCAGCAGCTCCTAATCCTTGTTAAGGACATGGTCAAATCATCCTTTTCTTGTTCTCCTATATTTCAGATGCACTTCCACATCCCTACATTATTTTTACATTTGAGTCTACTCCTCAAATAAAGGCCTGCTTTTGGTTTTTGTAATACTCATGAAATTCTTAGCATTGTTCATTGACATTTTCTCCAAGAGGAAACTTGACTAAGCATCGCTCTGAGAAAGCAGGGGAGGGGGAGCCCGGCAGGGCACATGAAGTGCCACAGCTCTCCCTGCAGAAGCCAGTTCAAAACAACCCAAATGGCTTTGTTCAGTCCTGGGAACAAACGAAAGGCTAAAGCTCAACAAGGATTCTGAGTGAAACAAAGCAATGTTTATTTTCAATGAAATGAGTTTTTATTCACAGACTGCATGAATAATGGAATAAATGAGTTCTACATCTTAGCAGGGATTTAAAAAATCACTAGGGAAGTAATATTTCAATTACCCATTTCTTACAAAGTAAGTCTTGAACCTCTGAGATGCTCTGGAGGTGGGAAGAGCCCATATAATAAGGCTTCTGCAGGAAGGAAGCCAAGGCCTCACCACGCTCCCCCTCTCATGGGGCGCGGGGCGGTACTACTGGCCGTTAGCAGTTCACTGCAAGCACACAGTATGACCTCGTCTTGCCTTGCAATCAGTCTTATTAAAGTATAAGCCAATATTCTTCCCAAATATTCTCAGCTATTTTCTAAAAATACTGTATTTGCCTGTCCTGTGATTAGGACGAGTGTGAAGCCTACCATCTATAGCAGACTCTCGTGTGGTCTCCTCCCCTCGACTGCAGGCAGGCCCTGTGACACAGCTCTTACCAACATTATATGACAAATGGCAGTCCTGGTGCCACCTGGCTTTGTGTAAGACTCTTCCTACTGGTATCTTGCTTATCTATCTCCTGCTCCTCTCTTGTCAGCTTTGAAGAGCAACTTGCCATGAATCCTGCAGTGCCAGGAAACTGAATGTCGCCAACCTCACCAGCAGGGACAGAGCCACTTTCCTGGCAGCCTCCGGCTGAGAAGCCAGCACCACTCAGCATCTTGATGGCAGCCACAAGAAACCACAAGCAAGGATCCCGTTAAGGCAATGCCCAGAAGACCCACCACAACCATCAGAAGAGAAACGCGCAAGTGACTGAGTTGGGTAACAGGAAACGCATGCCCTGTCACAACAGCCCTCTCTGCACACCAGCCATCAAGTCTGGCGCATGGTTTTTCAAACATGGGTCCCCTGAGGAAGTGGTATGCCCCGCCCATGGCTGTCCCTGCCTGTGAAGGGCAATCTGCTCAGAGCCACTCTGAGCTAAGCAGTTTGTACACACACCCTCAACGCTGCCCCATGGTGGTGCTCAGCACAGGGGTGGGCATCACACCCACTGCACAGACAGCAAATCCGCAGGTCCCAGAGTTTAAATAACCCGCCACACTCCCACAACCACAGCCGTGACTCTAACCCAGGGCCACCTGCTGGGCAGTTCTTGTCCGTTCAGTTAGTCCACATAGCTTTCATTTATTTTTCTGCTTAAATAGCCTATAACATAATGCACATTAACATTAAAATGCCAGAGGTAGTGGCACACGTCTGTAATACCAGCATTCAGGAGGCTGAGACAGGAGAATCGCTATGACACTGAGGCCAGCCTGGGGTACACAGTGAGTTCAAGACTAGCATGAACTACACAGCAAGACCCCGTCTCAAAACAAAACAAACCAGCAAGCAAACAAAAAACCAAAACAGACTAAGCATTTTATCCAACGCACTACCCCCTGAGTTACACATTAAGGAAGACCTTTAGAGAAAGTATTATCATTAAAGTATTATGCTAATGGATATTCTGTCAGGCAACTAAGACCTGTGCATCTCTATAGTAAGCTTTGCATTATTCAATAATTTTTTCCTGATTATGGAAGTAATATTGGCTTATTATTAAAATGTGACAAATTCTGAAAAGTATCTAGAAGAACTAAAAAGTGTTTCATTAGCAATAAAGATAATTAATAGTAAGCAAATTCTTAAATGTAGGTGAATTTGAGCTGGGCATGGTGGCCAGCTCCCAGCACTTGGGAGGCTGAGGCAGGAGAATCACTGCAAGTTAGAGACCAGCCTGAGCTACAAAGTGAGCTCCCGGTCAGCCTGCACTGCAAAGCGAAACCCTGTCTTTGAAAGACAAAAAAAAAAAAAGAGTTTATACAGAATGTACCAGACATACTACTCTGTGTAAGTCTGCCCATTACACAGTGTCAGGAGACTTCCTAAACTGAATTTTGATGGCAAAAAAATCCATATACATGTTTATAACATTTAATCAACCACTCCCTTATTCCTGGACCTGCAGACTGCTGGGCTTTCTCATTTCGGTAAACAATTTGGCAATAACCATCCCCAAGAGAATATGCTGAGCTACAAAGAAGCCCCTACTGCCAAATCACGCTCCGGAAAGATTATGTGTCACTCACACCCCCCTTGCCACAGTGAGAATGCTTCCCTTAACCCTTCAGCGCCGTCACGCTGCTCTTCTTGCCGATTCCACAGGTAAAACAGGGTGTCTTTCACGATTTGGACTTTCTCTTGTGTATGCATGTTGCGCCTGTTTACCATTTTTAACATGAATTTGCTATTAATTCTACAATTAAAGTAGTCAAAAATGTTCCAATGTTCTTTCCTTATTAGACAGAATTATTTATATATTAAATATATCACCCTAGCCTATCTTCTTTCTTTCGTAACTGGTGTGCAGAAATATCTATTTATTCATTATTTGTTTGTTTGTTTATACCAGGGGTTGTACCCTGGGGCGCTCCACCATGGGGCTACATACCAGCCCTGCCCATTTTTTTATTTCAGAATAAAGTCTCTTGAAGTTCCCCAGGCCGGCCTCAAACTTGTGACTTTTCTGCTTCAGCCTGAGTAGCTGGTACAGGTGTGTTTATCAGTTACATATGGTGAAGCTCAGAAAATTTTAATGATTAAAAAAAACCCTAAGTTATAGAACTAAAGTCTAAAATAAGTACTTTGCATAACCTGGAAATGAGGGTTAGGTCACAGAACTTACTGTAAACTCTGCATGTGTCAGGCCCAGAGCAGTGCCTGCTCTCCAGCTCCTGACCCCAAGAGATCACAGGGCTGGCAAGGCCTCGGGCAGCTCCGAAGAGTCTGGCATATTTTTTCTTGCTGATGTTAAGGTATTGACAAGTTGATTTAATGGTTCATAATAAAACTTTAAAATTCTCTGTCTAAGTAGGAGCTGAAAAGGACCCCAGAGGAAAATCTTCAGAGATAATTATTATTATCTATGCCAAATACTTAAGCCAAAACAGAAACCTCAGTAGGAAAGGGGTGAAGACCTGGATGCCCACCCCACCCTCTGGGGGCTCCACTGGTGTGGCCCTCAGAAGTGGCCTCGGGGTATCTCAACTTGCAATCTTTTTGCCTCAGCCTTCTGCACAGTAAGGTTTACAAGCATATCCCACACCAGGCTAGGTCTGGGCCACCCTTTCTTCCCCTTTATATTTGAGACAGGACGTTCCTAAACTGCTACATTGCTCAGGTTGAGTTTGAACTTCTGATCCTCCTGTTTCAGCCTCCCAGAGTGCTGAGATTACAGGCACGGCCAGGTCGAGATTTATGTCAAACTGCTCTTACGAGGTTATTACCTCTTAACAAACAGGACCGTGTCTACTGCAGTCTCTGCTGTGTGGGAGCTCAAGGTGAGAACTGGGAGGATGGCTGGTGAGCAAATCAGCAATGAACAGCCAGGGCGCCAAGAGGGACAAGAGCAGCTGGTGCTAGAGGAGCACAGAGAGACAGCAGGAGCCAATGTGCACCACGCAGTGGGACATGGGGCGCCAGCACCCAGGGAGCTGGGGGCGAAGGCTCAGCATGGATGTCCTGAAGGTGCATCAGTGAGTCATGCAGGGAAGATGGGCACACTGGCAGGGACAGCAGACTCGGAGGAGGCAGATGATGTGGATGCCCCAGCAGCTCTTGGCCCAAGCAGGAGACACAGGGAGAGTGGGAAGGATGGGTAGGACCCCAGCAGGGGCCAGTGACAGTCCTCAACCACCAGTCAGGAAGCAAAGGGTCAAATCAGGAAAGAAGAGAATTTCACAAGGGATCTTGTGTGGCTTCCCAGAAAGATAAAAGTCCTCCAGGACCGGAACACTGCACTGCTCACATGGTCACAGACACATCCCGTCTGCTTCACCGTGCTCATCAAGGAGGGAGAAGGCGTCTTCTTAGTCTCCCTGGTATATTCCTTCTTTGAGACATTCAAGGTTTGGCAGAGAATTAATACACACAGCTGGGCCTGGAGCTGAATGCCGGTAATCCCCGCACTCCCGGAGCCTGGGGCAGGAAGGTGGCAAGTTCCAGCCCAGCCTGGGCAACTTGGCAGCTTAGTGAAACCTTGCCCCAAAACAAAAAATCAAAAGTCCTGGGGATGTGGCTCAGTGCAAGGGCCCTGGGTTCAATCCCCAGCATGGACAACACATAAGACAGCAATTGTCCCAGAATTGAGGAGGTAAGCTAGACTTCGTGGCACACTCTGTATTTCCAGCTACTTGCAAAGTAGGCAGGAGGATTATAAGTGCAAGACCAGCTTGAGCAATTTAATGAGACTCTGTCTCAAAAGTAAAATTTCTTTAAAAAGTCGATGGTGCAGCCAGCCACTCCCTGTATTCAATCCCCAGTTACTACTACAAACAAGAATAGAGGAAGTGAGACTGTTTTAAAGCACGTGCTAATTATATCACACTCATCACTACATAAACAGCCAATAAGGCCACTCACAGTTTCTAGCCAATAAGCTCAAGGTCTTAAAAGATGTAAGAATCTTGACTACTACAGTCTAAACATTCTAAATGTCATCTTCACTTTAGAGGGCTGTCTTTCAGGCTAAGAAATAGACCTTACTGACTGTAGATTGCAAAAGACACCCAGGGGTATTCAGTCCTACAGCCTTAATGTAAACTCCCTGTCCTAAACAGACCCTGCCACACAGATCCCACAGTATTGTTGCAATATACTTATCATGTCTGAAAGTCAGAATGGGAATAAAGTTGTGTTCAGTTGAAAATTTTTAAAGTACTTTATCATATGAAGCACCTTATTGGCTGCTACGCTAACAACAAGACAGCTTTTTTTCTTACCACCACTATCCTGTCTTCTGCCCCATCTTGGCCAGGTTGCCCTACTGGAGAGATACTTCGAAGTTTCATGCTGTTACTGAATCTCTCATTCCTGCTGCGTCACCTCAGGGCTCCTGAGTCCTCCTGCATCCGTTTAATTTTTAGATTGAAATCATCATTAAATGGCCTAAAGTAGGTCATAGGTGGACGCGTGAGCAGCTGAAAAGAAAACTCATTCATTCAGACTTTAACTCCAGACAGTTCTCTTTGTTCCCCAGTACCAGTAAACTCCTACCATTCGAGTTCCTGAGCATGTTTTCTACTGTCGTTAGACACACACACTTCCAGAGCACACCACATTTGCCCACATTAATCACCTTCAATCCTGTTACACTCTAAAAAAAGAGTGCTATGGGAGAAAGTTTTCCTCTCCATTGCTGGTAACATAAAACCTGTCCTCCTCCTGGGAAGTTCTCCAGAATGAGAGGCAGGATACAACTGAGAGGCGGGATATGGTGATTTGCATTTCTATGGAAAGCGCTGCTCTAAGACTGCTATTTACAGCAGCTCCGCCAGAGACGTCTGCAGTATGAGGGGCCTGCCCGGGCTCTCCTCTAGAGTGGAGAATTTCCCTCAGCGGCAGGAGCGAGCCCACTCCACGTGACTCATCTTGGAGGGGGTGAAGCGCAGAGCTCGGTGGGTCTCGTGTACACCGAGTGTGTGGGGCAATCAGGAGAGGAGAAATAGGAGCCCCAAGTGTTTCACCTGCAACAACAGTTTAGCTCCAATTTTATCAAAGTAGAAGGCCGATTCTTTTCTAACAGTGCACTTGGGAGAAGTCAGAGGGAAAGATGAAAAGGCATTTTAAGCAACAAAAGATGTTTTCCTTCAAAAAGTTACTTGTTGGCCTGGGAAGTGAGAGAGGACAAGGAAGTCAAATGTAGAAGACAAAACTCTAGAATCTGAACGCAGGGCAGCAGGAGCCGCAGGACCAGGTGGTGTCCAGATGGAAAGGACCCTTCTGCTCCCCAGAGCAGCTCCTGCGGTCAAGCTGTGGACACCGAGAGATGAAGAAGCTGCCCACGTCGAAAGGAGTGTGGGTCTCAGGAGGAACAAGGAGGTGAGATCCTGGCCTCACATCCGGGGTCACCCTTTCCAGTAGTCACTGAGCCTCTGGTCCTTGACATCCCATCTGACAGGCAGAATAAGACTTACTCGGCTATGGGGCTGGATGCCAATGCACATAAAAACCAGGTGGGGTGCTTGGCCTTTGTGATTGTGTATTCCCTCTCATTTGTCCTCCTCAAGCCCAAGCACCAGGAGAATCTGCAAGCTGAGACATCGGTCATGGTGTCTGGAAGACAACAGATGGCGATGGGTCAGTGCAGATGTGATGGAGAGAGGCCAGCCTACAAGCTCTTCCTCTGAGGCCACATGTACCCTGTACCACTGCCACACCACCCTCAGGAGCCAACACCTCCTTAGCTTGTCCAAAGACTTGACATTTCTGTACACAAGATGGATTCAGCAAAGATGAATTATCCAATTTCAGTTTCTTGCCCTTTTCCCAACCTGGATGCAAGAATTTTATTCCAGAAAGCTGATCTTACAATATATGGTTATTCAAAACTCCAAATCTTTCATCAGGCATTAAGTTATGCCCTGTACCACCACCCTGGATCAATCTTAAAAGCCAGGCATTTATCATGGATTAACAATTCCAGGGAGGGGGGAGTATCAATAATTCTGTTTTTTAAAAGTATACTTATGCTGCAACCCTAGCTGTGACTAATAGTCAAAAGAGACATGAATATTTGATCCCAAAGAGCAGATTAATTACTCACCAATGAGAATTTCTCTTTCCCTTCTCATATTTATCATAATTTTAAAAATGAGGAAATAACAAGCTTTCGACACTAAGTCCTTGAGGAAGCCATGGGTAAACTGCTAAAAGAATTTACATCCATTATCATGTCTGGTCCACACAGCAGTACTGCGACACCAAGAAAACCATGGCTGAGGGATTCAGTAATCACTCAAAGTCACACAAGTAGAGAATGAAGGACTGGTCCCCTTTCCCAAGTGTAGGCTTTCCTACACTTGATCTTAGCCAAAAGGCTGAGAAGTGATCGTGGCTTTCCAATATGATTCCACCATTTTGAATTTTGAAGACACTGGACACAGTCCGTGCATTTGACTATTGAAACGTGCCTTCCTAAACCACTGCTGCAGCACAGCCTTGGCTTTCAGTTCTTGAGAGAACTGAGTACTATGATTCGTTGCCAGTTGGAAGTGGGGAACAGACAGATGCAGAACCTAGCCAACTTGCTCATTACTCTAGAAGATCGTGTCCAATGTTATGGAAGGAAAAGATTCCACTTCCTGTTCTCTAACCCCATTGCAGAGGAAGTTTAAATTCTGTCACTTTTTAAAAATAGTATTTAAATATAAAATCAGTTTCTTTTAAATGTGCGTTATCACTTTCAGGGGTGTGATAACAGCCATTCTGTTAAAAGAATGCTTGCTTTAAAAAAATTACTGAGTTACAATATTCGTCTATGCTGCCAAGACCAATGATACATCAAAATTCTATGTAATTGGCAAAATAATTCATATTCACTTAGGAATCTTCCACCTCATCAGCAGGTGGCTGTAAGCAATACTTAGCCACAGGCAAACAGATTTAGCCAACAGTTGTGCCACATGGTCTGAAACTGATGAAATTTATGTGTCTGGGAAGAAAATAAGTTTATTTTAATATAAATTAGTATATCAATGTAACATAACTAACAAGCTAATCTATGGGTAAAAGTATATGGGACTAGGAGGAGATAAACCAGGCAGAATTTTAAATCCATGTTTTGTAGACCCAAACAAAATCTAGACTGACAGTATCTATGTAAAAAAAAATGAATTAATTTCATTTAAAAGACGGCTAAAAATTCCCACGATTATACAAGCTATAAACCTTGTGCACCTTTTTTCATAAAGGTTCAGTTGAATATCTTCATATCAAAATTAATTCTTCCTCTAAATTTTAAATGAAATCTACTGTTCAAACATATTTGAACATATTTGCATTAGTGCACATTCTCAATTTCTCCAAAGTTACCATAGCAACTCTCACTGATTGGGTTTCTAAGGAGATAAAAAGGTGACTCTAAACATGAAGATCAAGTTTTCATAAAAATTGAAACCAAAACAAATGTTACATGCCGAGCGAGTCATTAACAAGTCTTCCTACTAGGCTGGAAGAAGCTCCAAATTAAGATTCAAAATTAAAATGAGCTTTAAATATGTCCATTAAGTAAATAAAAGACAGGAAATGTCATATCCCTTCCCATCTAGAGGCCAGAGACCACGGACAGTGCACCCCTGCCTGCACATCTGGGGGACACTGCAGGGGGCAGCTGGAGGAGCGGGCATGGAGATCCACCAGCTGCCCAAGTAGCAGCTCCACCACCCAGCTCCAGCCATTTCTCCCAGGGACACAGGGACACTTGATTCCCTGGGGCGCACACTGGCTAGGGAGGTGCTTCCTAAACAAACCCCAGACAAAAGTTTCCACTTGGGACTTTAAGAAGTGACCCCTGGAAACACAAATACTAGGTGGTTTTTTGCTAAAAGTGATTCATTTACTCCTTTGACGCAATTAAGCTATAGCCAAAGAAAAATTCTCACCATGGCAAAACAGAGCCTACAACTAAAGCAAAAGCATTCTGCAGCAGATCTCATTTTATCTCGGGTATATGTTTAATACTTGTTTTACGTATCAAAAAGGCTCAAAATATCCCACAGAAAGACATGTACTCAGGACACATTGTCACCCAGAGAACTAGTGTCTGGCCTGGCTCTGAAACTTGCCCCTTCATAGTGTGTCACTGTACCTCAGCTGTGAAAGGGAGAGACCTTCAACACAGCAAGGGCTCCCCAAGCTCCAGAATTCAGGACAAGGAGAAGCCCCTCCAGTGGCCTGGGCCTAAAAACGAGCCAGCGAGGGGAGGTGTGGGTGGGGCTCCCCAGGGAGAAGGACTGGCCAGAGCCAGGAGGAAGGACCCCAGCAGATGGGCAGAACCCACCAGCATTCAGATATCTACCTGCCCAATGCCCTTCCAAAGCCGCCTGCCATAGCTGGAGCCCGCCCACCTGACAGGCACAGGCACCTGGGTGAGAGGCCGCACAGCCTTTCTAAAACATGACATTGCAGGGTCTCTCAGGGGTCTTCGAAAACCCACAGCTGTCAGGAGGAAGCCTCATTTACCTGCTGCCCGCATCACCTAGAAGGGCCAGTGCCCAGCTCCAGCCCTGCCAAAGGTGGTGGGCAGGGAGCCAACACCCTGCGCTGCTGAACCGCCGCGCCTTCCTGAGCGAGATGACCACTTTGCCAACAGGAACTGGGTTCAAGAGCTGAATCTGCTATGCCTCTGCTACGCTTTACCTCTGAAAGGTGTGACTAACCGCATGCATGCGTTTCCAGGTTTAAAAGTGATTCCTACTCTCCCAGTACGACTGTCCAGAGCCCTGGAGGAGCTGAAAACACTACCATGTTTTCCCAAAAAGAAGATTTAACCAGAAAATAAGCTCTAGTTGGTTGTTGCCATGGTGATGGCCAGTGTCACTGGGAAGATTACACCTCACTACTCTCTTGCTCAGTGGCTCCTCTGCAGGCAGCAAAGGCGCGGATGGGCTAGTTGTGGTTGGCATTTTTGAGCTCAAGGTTGATTGTTTTCTGGTTAGTTCTTATTTTCAGGAAAACATCATACTCACAGCGGGCAGAGTCCCCTCTGAGATGTTTCGAGTTCTCATTTAGCACTGCATAAACCTCCTCCACCTCTGTTTACGCTAGACAGGACATAAATGTGCCAACAGCATCAGTAAAAAGCAGCTGGAGGTGCACATTCTTTGACTCTAAGTCGGGATCCCTGACTCAACAGCTGTTCCTACTACTGAAAATGTTTTTGTAATAAACAATGGCATTTGAGAGGTGTTTTTGTTCTGTGTTTCCACACATTACAATTCACACCAACAAATTCTCGCGCCTCAGCCTGCTTTTCACGCTGTAACGCAGCACTGTAGTGGAAGGTGTTCCTGCTCCATTGCACAAATATGGACACTGAGGCAATGAGACGGTGTCCTGTTCATGGTTACTCAGCTATTACCAGAGCCAAGACCAAGGAGAAGAAACGAATATGCATTGTTTGAGAGGAACGAACAGCGCGTTTCCTCCACACCTTTCAGTAAGGCCAAACCTGATCACTTCATTTATGCCACACTGCTCTGATAACCAAGAGGCTGCATGCGCTACTGTCTCTGCAGCTGTACACAACAAATAACGGAGCCTTGATCGTCCCATGAATAAAACTGAGAAACTGTTTGCCTGGATAGAAAGAGAGCATCCTTGCTGGTCTTTGTAACAGTAGAGTCTTTGTTTTTAGTCCTCGGTAGTGAAACACCAATACTGGGCCTCCTTCCTCCGTCTGAGGGTTCATGCTACCCTGTACTTCCACCCTGTATCACCACCCTCACAAAATTAAGTTCAGGTACATGTTCAGAAGAAGGAAAACAAATGGGTAGCAGAGGAAAATGACAGCCACCGCAGGAAGACAGGATGGGCAACGGCCTTGGCTTGAGAAGAGGAATCCCTGCACCTTCCCCTGAGCAGTCACTCTATGCAGCCTGCCCCCCAGGGACGCGTCTGTGCTTGTGCCTGACCAGACTGGCATCAGTCTCCTCCCACCACACCCAGGTACTACCAGGTGACATTCTGAGGTAGACCAAACTCTGCCTTCCACCAGCACAAACAGTCCCACTCTGTCAGCACAGAAAATGGCAAATGTCCCTTTCTTTCTCCTTCTCCACACTTAAACTGGGATGCTCCTCCCCTCTCCTGCACTGAGCCCGAGCCACTCCCCTTCTTTCCCTGTCTTCGTCTACCCTGGGAGACACATCAGGAGCAGGAAGACAACATTCCACCTGCTGGTTTTTTCTCTCACCTTCTGCAAACCAGCACATGCAGGGATACACCATGCATAAGGTGTGACTCAAATATGCAATGAATGTTTAAACTTCTAAAATTTTACCACTGTTAAAGACACATTGCCTAGCAGCACAATTTGTAATAGCCAGATCTTGGAAACAACCTAAGTGCACATCAACTGAGGAATGGATAAAAAAGTTGTGGCATTTTTATACAATGGAGTACTACTCACTCAGCTATAAAGAATGATCACATTGAGATATTTATAAATAAATGGACACGACTTGAGACCATACTCATAAGCAAAATAAACCAAACTTACATGTGTAAATACCGTATAGTCTCCCTAGTATGAGAGTTGATAAGAGTATATAAGATTTATGGTAAGCAAGAGTCCCCATCTCATAGCTTTGAAGCCTTTCAATGTTTTCAATCATCAGTTGGAATGGTTTTATTCTGTTTTGTTTGACTATATCATGCGTGATGATATGAACAGCTGTTTTGAAGAAAACAAGACATTATGACAGCTATTGCTGATTTATATCATTCTTCTTAGAAATCCTACCATGCTTCTATTCTTCTACTACCATTGGTTCCATCTATCACATTGTGTCTTATTGGGATTTGAATATGTGTGATAGTTTAAAGAAAATTTTTCTATCGAAAATGAGATATTATAGTACCCATTGATCATTTTCTGTTATTCGGTTCAGAAAGCCCTGTAATTCTTTCACTCTTTGCATGGCTTTATGCTATTTTGTTATGTTTGATATTATTGTATTTGAAACTATGCTCAACTATAGCAGAGTAAGAGATATTGTGATAGCTACTGTTGATGTCCAGTTGTCTTAATGTAAAGTACTGTGTTACCTATGTTGTCCTGTTCTGATTTGCTCTGTACTGCCCTCTTTTGTTTTATTCTCTTTAAAATAAAAAAAAAAGACACATTGCCATGAATCCCCCTCAGAATCCCCCTTTGAATATATTCTTTCCATCATTCTTGCCACTTTCTGAAGCAGTTCCAGAAGACCTCTCTCATGAGTGTCTTTAGCTGCACTGTTGTGCCCACTCTGATGTTCTGAACTGATGCAAAATAGTTCTCTCTTGTGGTCATTCTGACTTTGGAGAAAAGCCAAAAATCCCACGATGCCAGATCTGGCAAACAGTGTAATATTGCAAAGAGCCTGCCCTTGCTGCTGCATGGCCCTTGGCAGTAGCATTCACCGTATTTATGAGCACACCTCATAAATACTCAGGAAAGGGGACTCAGAACTGCTAGAAGAAATGAACAAGGGATATGTGTGTTCAGAGTGGGAGAAGGAGAAGCAGCTTGTGGCAATGTCTTTTACTGTAATACATTTTTAAAATCAAAACATTTACCATACAGTTCAATCACACTTTATGAGTGATACTGTTTGACTTAGCTGCTGGAATCTTAGGTGTCCTTGATTATTTAAGTTTGCTGAACCTTTTTGTCACCTAGGGTTGGAGATTGCAGCAAGGGGAAAAAGCTGAGCTGCATCTTCAGCCCTTTTCATTTTCATTTTGAGGCTCACTGTCTTACTAAGTTTCCCAGGCTAGACTCAAACTTGGGATCCTCCTGCTTCAGCCTCCCTCAACGCTAGGATTACAGGTGTGCACCATCACTCCTGGCTCGATCCTTTGTTAATTCATCTCAGAATCTTGCAGGTATGTTTTAGGTGGTGCTGATCTGCAAAAAAGCCTATTTAAAACTATTAGCACAAAACATGTCTCTTAGGAGTGGGGCAACAATCCACACCAAGGTCCTTTAAAATTCTTATTTTATTGGAAGAGAATAGCTTGTGGGTAGAGTGTTTTATTTTACAATAACAAAAATGAGCTAAATTTGATTGTGGTCATGGTTGTATAACTCTGTCAATGTACTAAAATCTACTAAATCTTATACTTTAAGTTTATAAATTGTGTACTATGGAAACTTTACTTCAGTAAAGCTGTAATTTAAAAAAAGAAAAGAAAATTCCTATTTTATAACATCCTGCTCACAAAGCAGCTGCTATACCAACATCAAGTGAACTAGAAAGGTGTGGAGACCGGGACCTAGGATTCTCAAGATCACAAGAAGGGTAAGCACATCGCTGGGTTCCAGTGCCTCCCACCCGCGCCAGGCATGGATTCCCAGCATGACAGTACTGAAAGGCAGGATTTGAAGAGGTGACTGGGTCTTGGTGAACAGTCAAAGGCATGTCCAAGTCTGGGCATGAAACAGGAGGCCCGGCCTTGTGAGGCTACTGCAGCCCCTGCTCAGGCAGACCAGTACAGGCAGCCCCGAGCAGGGCCAAGGTGCTCTGAGAGCAAGAGGGTGGTCTTAGCGAGCTCCCTGACTGCCAGGAACGTGAAGAGGGGTAAGGGGTGCAATGGAAGCATCACAGGACACAAAGCCAGATCAAGGAGGCAAGGGCTGCCACAGAGGGGGCTCTAAAAAAGCAAAAACATGGGATACCATGACGTGACATATGATGGCCCAGCAGGCAAA
This sequence comes from Dolichotis patagonum, assembly GCA_004027295.1. Taxonomy (NCBI): domain Eukaryota; kingdom Metazoa; phylum Chordata; class Mammalia; order Rodentia; family Caviidae; genus Dolichotis; species Dolichotis patagonum. The sequence goes on along the minus strand of PVJX010001091.1, from coordinate 60,424 downwards.
GGGAGCAATGAACATCTAATCAAACATGACTTCCCAATTTCCCCAGATCATGCAACAAGCCCTAAATACAAACTAGGAAAAGTATTTTTCATCTAAGTGATACCTGGAAAACATAACCTATCACTCCCAGCAGGCTCAAGACAGGGTTAACCCTTGCTCCAGCCATAGGCTGTGATCCCCCGAAGGGGCTTGAGCTCAGCACAGCCATCCTCACGAGCAGCAGTCTCCGAGAACTGGAGCAGAACAGTGAACCCAGGGAATGCTCTAGTCAGTCAAGGCTACGTGTTTTGCAAGTCCCTGTTCTGTTTAGTCTAAACTCAAGCATCATTATGGGTGTCTATCTTGGGTCATGACAGAACTCCCGACATACAGCTCACAAGAATTTGAAGTCACTTGCTGAAGGTGTACATCCTGGCTGATGAACTAGTGATAAACTTGAAACAGAAGAGCGGTTCCTATACAGGGGAAATAAATCTACACTTGGTTGTGCAGCAGTTTCAGTCTCCAACTGAAGTCTGGGAAAGTGCTGGGCGACAGCTCCATTAGATCACTCATCTGCCTGGCTCAGTCCTGTGAGCCAGGCCTCCTGCGCGTGCCAGACCCCATTTTTGTTCACGTGCCCCTGAACATTTGCCTGGTTAGAAAGCCACAGACCTACATTCTCAGCTTCCTGTTTCAGCTTTCCTTCAACCTGCCTTGCCTTTCCCTTCCTTACACCACTCTGTTTCAACCTGCGGGAGAGATGGCCGCTCCCCAGATCTCCTTGACTCACAGGACCAAAGAAGGTGAGGTGAACACCATCCTGATCGAACTCTTCCCCGGGCCATACCCTCGGCTGTTGCCTTCATCCCAGGACCTCACTGTGTCCCTCACTCCCCAGCCTTATCACCTATCTCCTGCACCCCAGAACTTTGCTTCCTTTGCAGCCACCCCCCTCACATCTGCCCTGTGGCCACACAAAAGCAGAGGACCTGGGGGACACCCAAGGTGAAGCGCAGAGACTCCCCCATTGCACTCCAACCACACACAAAGCCCCACCACACCCAGGCCCTCATCACTCCCCAGGACTCCTCCTTTGGAAGCCAGGCTTCCCAGCCTGGGACTATGGGTTTCTCTTTATCCATTTCTCCGCTTCCTTCGAAGCAGAGCCTCGCACACACCAGGCAACTGAGTGACATCCCAGGCCCCACCTCCTTCTTCTCCTGCCACTTGCCCTCATCTCGAGCTCTCCTCCTGCCCTCTTGCCCCCCTGACTTCCCACAGCCCTGTAGCCAATGCCACCCGATTCTGTGACACTGACCTAACCTGCCCTGGTTCCTGTTTCATATAACTTTGTCAGAGCCAAGAAACCAACCCTGAGGCCTCACAGCCTGTTTGCTTTTCTCCCATCTTGCTACGGAGATTGTCGTGAAAACGCTGACTGGCTCCACGAGCAACACGTGAGACTTCAGTAGGCCTGCAAACCCGCCCTGTCCACCTCTCCAAGCCCGGCTGCCACTGCCGCATCGTCACGCCTCTGCCCCTCCTCTCACCCCAAAGTACGAGTCCTCTCAACTCTTCTCACCTAAGCCAGGCTGGAAAGCGGGGAGCTGAGAGTGCAACAGACACAGGCCTGGTAACCTCCCTCCTGAAGGGTGTAACACTCCAGCGTCACTGTGCATAGTTTACCTGCATGAGTGTTACGATGCAGACTTTCCGGTCCAGTCCCTAGAGACTCACCTACGCAATCCGGAGGGACCCCCTACGCCCAAAGACTGCATTCACACAAGCACCTGTGTGACCAGAAGTGGGGTGGGATGACTTTGGGGTCTCACAGATGACATAGTTTCCTTAGCTGTTGCCCTCTACAATAGCAGAAGGCAGGAAAAGCTGTACATTATAAATTATGTGATTAGAAAAAAGGAACCTTTAAGCCAAGAAAGACTGAGTGGGGAAAGTGGAGAAATGTCTAGAAATGTTAATTCCTGCATTCCTGTCTTAACACCTAAATGGGGTCGAGTTTCACAGCAAAAATCAAAGACAGATGACAAAGATGCACACATAGCTATACTCCCCCACACTACAAATTCTGCTTTTAACTGAAAGCAAATGTAAGCTGAATTTACCAAATGAATTTAATATTCATTTTTATTCTTCCATATTTTCACTGCTGAGCTTTTTAACTAATACTATTTTCTAATCGGAATGACTGGAAGGACTCATGGGGCAAAGCAGCATCACCACGTGGTGAGGAGACTTTTATCCTAACCCCAAATCTGTTGCTAAATCCACATGGATGAGGGGGTCAAAGCGCCTCTCTGTTCATGTCCCTGTATATGCAACAGGGATTTGCTTCTGTCTAAGGGGGAGGAGGTGTTCAGACTGAAACAGCAAACGAACACACTTTATTGTCTGCAACCATTCTAAATAGAAGACACGAAGCAGTCGGTCTCCAGCAACCTCCTACAAACACTGTTCTCCACCGGCTCCCCCAGTCTCTCCAGGCCTTGAATAATAACATTGTTCTGAGTCTGAAGTGGCGCAGCGTGACACAGCATCCGGTGGGGAGGGGCACACAGGAAGGAAGGGACCTCAGTGGTGTTTACTATTCATACTTTTTGATGTTTTAACAAAAAGCCATACGTTCTTTGACACCAGTCATAACAGTGGCAGAACCAAAGAGACAACTGAGAACTTGAATGTAGAATCCAGATCCAACCAAGAAAAAAAGAAACACTAAAATTCTCTTGGGTGAAGAGCAGAGCATACGGTCCACATCACGGAAAATTGCAAATTCCCATTAAAACTGTAAAAAGACCAAGAAGGTGGAGAGAGGCAAGAAAGGAAGGGAAGGAAAAAGAATCAAAGGTAAATAATGGTAAATTCTTTCCACAGCAAATACTCATTGTAGTACCAGTTAAAAAAAGAACCATGCAACAAAAGCAAAAAAGAGAAAGAGAAAATTATAAGTAGACATTGGATGGCTATATTGTGCCAAGCCCACCAAAACTCAAGGTGTAAAAACTGTTCAAGGGCTGGCACAGAGCTACCCATAAAGAATCTAAAAACATTGACCCCACAATGCAGACATGACCAGAATGCATTAACAAATAAAGAAATGGGGCAGGGTGTCCAATGTTGAGCACAAAGTCTTTGAAGTCAGACAGACCTGGGTTGTAATATAGTTTCTGTGGCCTGTTAGCAATAGCGCTGAACCAATTACTTAAGTTTTTCCAAGACTCAGTTTCTCCATCTATCAGGGTGGTGGTGAGAATGGAGAGTCTGTGTGTTAGAGCTTAGGGGAGTGTGCCATAGGGCAGACGCCCACGTGACTGCCCTTGTTAGTCAAGTACCTTTGAGACCATGGAAAATTCCAATCCTCTCCAAGGCTGCCAACTTTGAAGGGCCTGAGAAACAAATATAAACTCTAGGATCAAATATCAGTTGCTCAACTTGTCTTTAGCGAAGATGATTAATGCCAATTATTTGTATTTTAAAATACCAGCACTCTGAGAAGTTACATCATCATCGGCCAGAACACACCTGATTGGCACCGATCCAACATATCATCAAGGTCAGAACACACAGCATGTGACACTGAAAACGCAAAGATTTCCCAAGGATTGTCTCAAGCCCAGGTTCAGCTCATAGAGACCAGCAGCCCTGAAGTGCCACCCCCACCCACGGTGTCCTCTGTTGCCCAAATCCTACTGTTGCCAAGCCCTGTGGCTTTGTCCTTCACGTTCTTAATGATAGTCTCTTCCTCTATCCGCAAAGCATGATCTCTGGTCACCTCCTGGCTGGACCTTGGCATAGACACCTCCCCGAGGATGGCTGGTGCTCTGTCTCTTCCTGTGCCAAGCAGATATCCCCATAACACACCGTCTTACCTCTCCCAACTACCCCTCAGGAGCCCTTGCTTCCCACACGGGACTCTTCACCCACTGTCAGATGTGCTACCCTCTCTCCGCCCAAAAGGCTGGGGCCTCGCTGGCATGTGGCTCCTGAGGCCCATCAACCAGAAGCAGTTGCTAATGGTTGTGCCTGGACACGCATCTCACCCAAGGTCAGGCTTGGGGGGGGGGCAGACTGGGGCACTCTGCCCACCAGCAGCTGCACAGAGCAACCCCGCACTTCATCTAACTCCTCTCGGACAGCAGAGGTGAAGAAGAGAGGAATACTGCGGTTACCATGGAAACACAAAAACTGTTTATGTTTTGAAAATTCGATTAAGAAATTCCTTAAAACACAGCACATGATACACAGTAACAATGAGTCTCTTAACAGGTTGATTACCGGGAAAGGTGCACCCCTCCAAAGTCTGAGGGTTACCAGCCTGCTTCCGAGCACATCGTGTGGAATGCCTGCCGCAACTGGACAGTGAGGTACAGCAGAAAGGGGAAATCCAGTGGGCTCTGCAAGCCCCTCAGGTGTAAGTTTTTCTTTTGTTTTTTAAAAAATAATCACAGCTATTCATCATTAAGCCAAACCACTCTGTGGCTCTTCCCTGTTTTAAACATTTGAAGCATTTCTTATTTCAAACCTGGTTCTCTCACTCTATTATGCGAGGCCTGAGCTTCAGACTTGATTTAACCGAGGTGTTCTTTTGGTATCTGAGCTGGAAATATGGACACAAAGGCAATCACGCCCATGTTTTGTTTTCTTTCCAAGGCACCACAAAACTATCCCAGACACACTCACACAAAGAACAGTTTGGCTCACATAAAGAGCTCTTTAAAGATAGTATTTCTAGACAAGCCCATCACCAAGAGAAGGATTTTCTGCTTTGTTTATTTTCAAAGTTAGGACAGAAAAACTAAGCACAGCAGAAGATCTGTATATATTTTCCCTTTCCTTAAAAAAGAAATATAATATTACAGGAACTTTCCTGGGGGACACAAGAGCAGCCCCATTCAGAACCGTTTGCTCAACTGCAATCTGCAAACTCCCTCTCCATTCCTTGCCAAGACTCCCTCTCCTGTGTTCTGACCTTCATAACACCTCTGGGTGGATTCAGTTCCGAAACCCAGAGGTTTGTTTGTTGTTGTCGTTTTTTTTTCCAAAGAGAACTAACTCCATCTCCAATGTTTTTGCACAATTGTCCCGAGAAACTAAAAAAATGAATTTCTTAAAACAGTCATTTATATTATTCAAATGTATTATACCCAGATTAGTAAGAAATCTACTCAATGGTACTAATTCTTTAAAGGAGTAATTCTGCCAAACAATGGAATTTATGGCATTCAAGAAGACCTCTCAGAGCCTACATGAGTAGCCAGCACACTTGTCTGAAAACAGTCCTATTTCAGCAAAATTTCCAAACCAACAAAGCTAGAAAGCTAGCTCCCAGGGACATCTGAAAAGAAAAATTAAAAGTTCATTTAGTATTGTAAATGATAGAAAAGTGGAAAGCTTAGTTTAAAATAACTCAGAGCTTGGAGTACAGCTCTGCAGTAGAACACTTGCCTAGAGTGTGTGAAATCCTGGGTTCAATACCCAGCACCCCCAAATCAAAACAAAAATCTCACAATGAAACAATCAAGGTAGTGATAATCTTATTACCATGACCAGTCAGCTCAAGACATGATTCAACTTCTGGTTGGATTTTTAAGGGTAACAAAAAAGGATTTTCTCATGAGTTCCCACCAAAGCACCCTTTTCGGGGTCAATTTCTAAAGGATATGGAGGCATCAAGTAGAAGGAAGCTTCCAAAGAGCTCCCTTTTAAACCCTTACACTTGTATAATCCCCTCCCCTTGGGCATAGCCTGGACTTAGTAACTTGATTCCAATGAATAAAATACAGCACACACTCCCTCCTGAGACCAGTTTACAAAATCACTCTGGCTTCCATCTTGTCCTCTCACTCGCTGGCTCTACAGGAAGCTGCCCCAAGGAGACCCCCCAAAGTAAGCAACTGAAGATAGACTGTCTCACAGCAACAAGGAACTAGGTCCTCAGTCCAAAAGCCTGTCAGAAGCTGGACTCTGCCAACGCGACTGAGTATTAAGCTTGAAGAGGATGTGGTCCAGGTGGTCCGCAGCCTGTGTTGCTACTGGGAGGTGGTAGAACTTTTGAGAGCTGAGGTCTAGTGAGAGGAAGTTACATCATCAAAGTGCGCTCTTGAAGGAGATACAGGTGCCCCACTTCTTCCTGTCTGTTTCTCTCTCCCTGCCTCTCTAAGCTTTTCCTGACAAAGCCTAAGGTGAAGAGATCTTCCCTGTCATGTGTCATCACAGGCCCAAAGTACTGAAATTTGTGAAGCCATGAACCAAAATAAATACTTCCTCCTTTAAATTGATTACATAGGTATTTTGTTTCAATAACAGAAAGTTGACCAGGCAGATATTGGCATTTAATGTCAGTATTTTGACACATATCCAGACTCCATAATTCTATAAAGTGGGAGAAATAATCTCAAACCAAAAGTTATCTTAATACACAAGCCACCTCTTTCTTCACTGACTCATTACTAAACAATGTATCTTTTAATTCACTATGGGTTTAATGAGCTTTGGACAATTCCCAGTTTCATAATACACTGGGTCACCAATAAAGGACTTGTATCATCTAACTGCAATGCAGAATTTTCTAGTAAGTTTAACTATAGATTGGCCAGCTTTCTAGAATCCCCTCTAACATGAATCTATTTCATATTTTACTCTTTACCCCCCAACAGCCAAAACCTAGCAGAAACAGTGAATTGTCAACTATTTTTAATAGTAAATGATAGTAATCCAGTGCTAAACATTTAGTTCTTAGTTCAAATATGCAACAGATACAATGCCATGCTACCTAACAGGTGAATTCGACCTTGATGAGGAGGCCAGAGAAGGATTCCCTAAATAAGTAAGCTATGATCTGAAGAAGGAATAGGTTTGAATAGCCACATAATTTACCTTTTAAAATACACAGTTCAATGGTTTTTACCAATGCTTGGCTTCATACAGTATGTGGCCTTTTGTGACTGCCTCCTCTCACTTAGCACAGTGTTCTGAATGTTTATCCATGTTGGAGAATGTATTTCATTTTTCACAGCTGAATAATGTTCCCTTGGGTAGTACACTATATATCTAGTAGTTGACATATAATTTTTATGCACTGACAAAAAAGTGTTTACATCTTAATATATGATTCATAAATACACATTACATTATATCTCTTCTTAGAAATTATGAAAAGCCATCTTAGAGGGAAAACTTTCCATTTTTAAGGCCTATTCTTTTAAAGGAACTATTTCTAAGGAAGCCTTCTTCAAAGCATCTGGGGTCATTATTATGGTGACTATCTAAAATAAAATTCAAATACAGTACCAAATTTCAAAACTATTAGAGAAGATGACAAGCTTTCAGGCCACATTTATGTCACCTGATATACTGGAGACAAACTGTCCTTATATTACTGTCATACACCTGACTGAGACTATAGCATGCACAGTACTTTCACCTTCTTTTTTTCTTCCTTCATTTTTTCTTCATTTTCTTTCTTTCTTTCTAACTGGGGATGGAGCTCACAACCTCACACATGCCAGGCACGTGCTCTACCACTAAGCTATGTCTGCAGTCATTATTTTATTCTGAGACAGGGTCTCACTGAATTGCCCATTCTCACCCCTTCCTCCTGAGTAGCTGGGATTACAAACATGTACCACTATGCCCTGTTCATGCTTTCACCTTCTTTAGTTGATGTTTAGAAAAAGAAAAAGCCTATAAAGTCCATCTGTGGTACTGTCTTTATCATTCCATTTGCGGAGGTGACAAAACTGGGCTTCCTCATGGGTCCAACACCTGTCCAAGTCACACAGCGCATACGTGGAGGTGGAGCTGGGAACAAGAAATCAGGTCTACCCACTACTAATCATATACCTGCCCCCTGCGTGACATGCTTTCCCACTTTCTAAAAACAAAACAAACAAATAAACACCAGAGCAAAACAGGAAAAGCTTAGATATGAAATACATGGAAAAGAGTTTCCATTAACTCTCAACATTTTTTCATTCAAAGTACAATTTTCTTTTTTCTTTTTTTTTTTTTTTTTTTGGTGCCGGGGATCGAACTCACGACCTTACACTTGCCAGGCAGGTGCTTAAGCCACTGAGCTAAATCCCCAGCCCAAAAGTACAATTTTCTTGAATGCCTATGAATCACCCTTTTCATCAAACTTTTTCCCCCAGTAACTTAACTAAAGGTATGTTTTCAACAATCTTAGACTGGTAGGGAATCTTTAGCATCCTGCAACTTAACTGTAGGCATCACAGACATTTAAATAACGCTTAAAACTTGGCTAGAGCCTAACAGGAAGTTACAACTCTGAGAAAAGTAAACAATACCAAGAACCCACCCTAGGAAGCAATTTTGATGCCAAATTAGGGCATGTATCACCAAGAGATGCTCCACAAAATACTTATTAAAGTCCTCGTAATTCTAACTCTGGAGATAGTCCTTTATCAGTGATCAGAGATAATTAACACCAATGACCATTTAACCATTTATTTTCTGTGTGAGTAAGAGGACTGGAGCGAATCATCTGCCCATGAAATGATATGGTTTCTCCCGTCTGGAGCCCTGGGACACACAGGGCTTGCTCAAATTGTAACACATCTGGACAATGTCGCATATACTGGGCCAGGGACAAAGTTCTTCTGAGTCCCTTGATAAAGAAAGTATTTGCACTTAAGATTCTTTATCTTTACTTTCTCCTTGGAGAATACAACACTTACTTAATCAGAAGAGTCTGAAAGAGTCAATGAGATTTTAGAGACAAAATACCCTAAGTGGCCACACACCCACAGGTTAAGGAGAACATTGCTGTCATAAACCCACACTCAGTTTAGTGGCCCACGCATAGACTTCAGCCCCATGCGCTATTGCCCTACAGGGCATTTATCATCACTGCATTGAGGCTGAGAAGGACACCTGAGGCCTTTGGGGCAAAGGAACATGACTCAGTGTTACTCCTCCTCCACATCCCAGCAAGTGGAATGAAGAATTTGACACAACCTGGACTTTGCTCAGCGGCTTCCTGGGAGACTCTGGGAAGGGAAATGAACATTTCCTCCCTAGTGCAGCGACCTTGACCATCATGGCAATTTTTTCTCAATTCTGCCTGGCCATTTGTAGAAAGCAGTTCTTACTTCCTCTCATAAGCCTGCTACCAACTAGAGTGCAAATGAGTAGTTAGAAGCACAGCCGCATCTGCCTGAGCAGTACAGCCACAACCTGGCTGGGATGAGGCTGGAGCAGGGTGTGCAAGGGTCACCCCCTGCCCACCGACCTGGCACGGGAGCTTCCCAACGGAAATTCCTTACTGCAGGCAAAAGCCTCTCCCAGTCACCCACATCTCTGACGACTCTTGAATTACTGGCCCATTCGTGTCTCTTCTGGTCACCCAACCCACACCCTCCACCCCAGCTCATCTCCAAGGTGCATGGAGGCATATGCATCTCACCTCTTGGCTTCCTCCAGGTGGCACAGATACTCATAAGCAATGTTCTGCCGTCTCCGCTCATCCATCTCCTCCGCAGAAAGCCTTTCATCATCCACGATAGCTGAAACAGAGGACACAACACATCACTGTGGGGCAGAGTCACCAAATAAACACCTGAGACCAAGACGCCGAGCAGAAGAGACTTGGGAGGAGGCTGCGGCTCAACGGCACGGTGCATGTTTCGCTAAGCGAGGCTCCGGTTTCCAACCCCAGCACCACAGAGAAAGAGAAAGAGAAGCCAAGTTCACACCACTTCAGTGTTGAAAGGCTAGCAACAGGCATACTCAAGCACCAAGTGTAGAAAGAGATTTGCGTTTGAATTTTACACCATAGTATTTCTAACGAAAAAAAAAAAACCAAGGCTGAAGAGAAGGCTGAAATTACGAAATGACAGAGTGAGAGTGGTGATGTGGTTTCATGCAGGGAACACAGGGGTTTGGGCAGCATGGAACCTGTCGGAGCCCTGTTTACCAGCAACAGCTGTCCTTACGAGGTCTGTGGACTCGAGTGGCTGAGCTCAGAGGTCACATGCAGAGCCCCACGGATTCTAGGACACACGAAGAACCCACAGTGCCTGTGTCTTCCCAACCCAAAGGAGCTCGGCTGCCCTCATCCCAGCCAAGAGGCTGACCAGCCACTGTAGGGCTGCCAAGTCTCTAGGACTTACCTACTCACAGGACAATTTTTCCGGTCAATGGGCACCCATGAGAGCCACACAGTGGGGACAGGACGTGGTCGAGCTGTCATGCCTGCACTTTTTACTCCCATCTAGGACTGGTCTGTAAACTTCAACACTAGACACTTGCCGTTTCCTGACTGCACTTCCGCAACCTGTGGTCTCCACTGTGTCTAGCCATCCCCTGGCCAGCTCTGCCCTGCTTATTCACTGGACACTGACCCATTCTCATAAAAAGACCCCTCTCTGTCTTCTGTCATGAACTTTAATTCTCATAATCGTAAGGCCAAGTTTGTTCCTAGTTTGTTACATCACTCATCTAATGAAGACAGCATGAGTGCGAATGTGTGTATGTGTCGCACAAGGATAGTCAGCACTTGCTTCTGTATCTTCCAGCTGCCAACTCCAGCCAGCCACTCTCACAAGTGGGACCCGGTCCCAAGCAGAAGGAGTAAGGATTGATGCTCGCCTGTCTGTCTCCAGGAAAGCCAGGCTGAGTGCCCTGCAGACCAGAAGCCAACGATGGCACTTGGTGGACAAAAGAAACGAAGGACACATTTCAAACTCTTACTGAAGCAGGTACAATGCCAGTGCCAAAGGCTCCTGATCTAAAACTAAGACTGAACGCTCAGAGAGCTCAGAAGAGAGGGGGGAGTGGACTCGCATCCACAGGAAGCACAGCTTCACACCCTCCACATGGAGCCAAACCTAGGACTCTTCCTCAGGCCTCGGGCAGAGCATCAACTGTGTGTTTCTCACTTAGGCTTCGTGACTCTCTGAGGCCTAACTTTCCAGTCAGACCCATAGGCTGAGAGACCATTTGCCCGCCAATGAGCAGGCACACCAAGGACAGGACTGTCCAGGCAGGGTGGAGTGGAGTAGAAGAGAACCTGGCAAAAGTCTCTGTGTGGCTGAGAAGGAGGGGAAGTGGCAGGGGGCCTGGAGGCAGGGTGCAGAGGCCTCTCTGGGATGAGGTGGAACAGTGGACCCTCGAGTTATGGCCAACCTGACATACGAACAGTGTGGGTTATGGCAGGACTTAGGGTTAACTTATGGCCAGTGTCTTGAGGTGCGACCTGAATGCCGGCCACCTGTGCTTCCAGATGGGCTCAGATACAGACTTAACCCTTACAAAGTTCTGGAAGGAACACGACAACTTCCTTTCTTGTATGGGGCTCATTGAGAATCCCAGGCAAGGTCTCTCTAAGGATACTGAGACCCGCCTGTGTACAGGACAGAGACTTTGAAGGCTGCACAGAGGAGCCTGAGCCTTCAGCTGACACCCTGAGTTACAATCAGTGCGCAGGAACTAATTGAGTTCATAGGTCAAGAGTCCACTGTACCCCGAAGCGCAGGAGCTCCACTGCACTTCCCACCTGCGTCCCTACCCACTCCTCACCAAAGTCCCTACCTCCGTGGGGGACCTCACCCCAGACCAGTGAGATCACTAGGGGGAAATGCGGGTTTATGTTTGCCAAAAGCATCTTCCTTTTCTTCAGGAAGTTCAACTGGATCTAAACTTTAAGAGAGCCATCTCATTTCAGCCACATGTGGAAGACTCAGACAATCTCCCCTGCACCTCCACTTCAAGAGTCTAGGCGCCCCGTGTCTCCCCTCCCAGCTCAGTGACAAGTCGTCATTGCTCAGGCCTCTCCCCAGGTCCTCTCTGCCACCAGATGCATCTTTCCAACACACAGTCCTACACTGCCACCATGCTCCACTCCAAACCAGCAGTCCTTTCAAGAAGGGACTCTAGTTTGATTCAGCTTTACACCTCCCTCATTCCTGGTGTGACTCCTTACACATAGATAGCACTCAAATATTTGGGAGAAAATTACCTCCCAGAGAATTCTTTCAAAATGAGCTAACAATTACCCCACAACACATGTACCTTATATCAAACTATGATTTTCTTACCCAGGTTTTTCTTAAAAGATACTTGGCACACTATATTAGTTTTCTGTTACTATATCAAAATACCTGAGATAAATCAATATATAAGGAGGAAAAGTTTATTATGGCTCACAGTTTCACCTGGCTTCAGTCCATGGTCACTTGGTCCTGCTGCTTTGGGCCTATGCTGGCACAGAATAGCACAGTGGAGTCACATGACACAGGAAGTCTGGTCACCTCATGGCAGATGTAAAGGAAGAAAAACAGAAGGGGTCTAGGGTCTCAACACCCTAGCTCAAACTGTCTCACTCTAAATACCCTCTCTTACAGTCTGTCCTCTTAAATTTTGATAGCAAATGCCCATTGGATGTCTGTGTCCTCAGGGTATGTTCAGCATTCTTCTACCAAAAGGCTGCATTCTATAAACATGTCTGGTAAACAAATAATCTCTGAACAGAAAAGACTAACACTAGGGTCCCAAAATATCTATGTAGAGCAATTTTGGTTGCCTATTTATACTGAATAAAACAGGCTGTGGTCATCAACAGAGCTTATTCAGACATCACTCAACTAGCATTCAAGTCCTTGGTTCTGTATAGGCATCAATGCCCCAGGGAGAGGACAGTCAGCTGAACAGACAGCCTTCCAGGCTGCATGGACACATCGCTCCCTCTATTCTGACCTTCCATGCTGGCCTGTGGTCCTACCCACCTCAGACTGCCCTCATTGGCCTTCCTTCAAGGATAAGGACACCTGTCATGGCCTACGGTCAAAGTGGAAGGCAAGGTTATGAGTCTGAGAAAGTCTTATGGGGAGCAGGTGCTTCTGGGCCTCAGGGGTGCCTGTAAATACTGCTGCATTACTCAAGGTTTACTACGTAATGACTTCTGATAAGAGCCCTTGTGTGGATAACAGCCCTGCCATTTCAAGAGCCATCAAGGAACTAATAATTCATCTGAGACATGGCTTTACTGCCTATAAAGCACTTTTCCATATATTTTTTTTTTTTTTGGTACTGGGGATCGAACTCATGACCCCACACTTGCCAGGCAGGCGCTTAAGCCACTGGGCTAAATCCCCAGCCCACTTTTCCATATGTTATTGTGCAGTTCCCATAATCACCTGGAAAGATAGGCCTTAGCTCTTTCCTACAAATGAGGAAACCAAGGTCAAGTGAAGGAAAGGGTCCGTCCATGGCAGAGCCAGGGCTGGCATTAAGGTTACTCAGCATCACAACTGACTGCTATGCTGGTTCAAACCAACGCTCACCAACAAACTCAAGGAACCAGTGGGACAGTGGCTCCAGAATTCCCTTTATTTCACAGCAACTTGATTAACTGACTTCCTCTGAACTTCATCTGTATCTGCTGCCTTGAAAGCTGAGATGCATGTGGACATAGTGAAGAACAGATTTCTGTAGTATTAACAAGTCACAAATCGCCATTTGTACAGTCAGCTGAATTTGCCAAAAGACTGTATTTTAAATTAATTACAGTCTATGGAAATCTCGTGATGGAGCTTATTCTGAGGCTTCAGGAACTGAATAAAGGTGAATTGGGAGAGGAGGTTTAGAAATAGAAACTTGGGTTAAGATAGAAGGAAGTATGAGTTCATTTCCCAAAGAACACCCACAAAATTCAATCAAAATGGCCCAGGACACACCTCCTTGATAAGAAGTTGACATGGTCACATTTCACCTCTGCTACGTGCTACCTTCACACACTGACACTGAGGCCACCGTATCCTGTGTGTTGAATTCATTCACCAGTTCACAAATATTTGATTGGCTCCTTGGTGCCAGTGCACCCTAGGGGCTGGGCACCGGGAGAAGCGTGACTCACTGGTCTCCTGGTGTCTTTATCACTGCTGGACAACTGAAAGGCTTGCATAACCACAAAAGGCTTGTCTCTGAAAGGGATCTAATAGAGGGAGGGGTAGCGAGAGTCCATAAACCAGGAAGGGGAGCCTGGTTTTACAAGGTGCTGTTCCTTTTTAAGAGCAAGGAGAAGACTAGGGCTCAGGCAGGAATTGCCAATTCAGAGAAACAAACCCACGGCTTAGCATTTTAAATACACGGTGTTACTCTGTGTGACTCAAAAGTTCTACAAGGAAGCCTGACTCTCCTCAAGGACAGAATTTAGTCGGTCATGGAGGGAACCCTCTTGGGAGGCCAGAATCTGCTTAGCCTGGAGAAGACCTCGGCAGCCGTGTCCCTCCGGTGAGCCTGAGGACTGGCCACCAGAGACGGCATTTCCACCCTGAGGAAGGCACCGGAAGGAAGGGAACTTCCAAGACCCCGCAGCTCGGGCAGAGCTAGGGGAGTGGGAAAGGAAGACAGAGCTAAAGCCAAAGACACCAGGGCAGCTGTGGCCCCTGGTAAACTCAATGCATGTGTCTGCCATCTTGGCGCCAGTGTCTGGAAGTATTTCAGTGTTAAAGAACCCCAGATCAAATTCCCTAAACCAGATTTTCTTTGCAAAAATAGGCCAACCTGAGGTTGAAGTTGTTAGCAACCCTCAGGCACGTGAAGGAGGGAGATTGTCAACCCTTTAAAACCCTGAGAGACTTCATCAAGTCGCCAAGTCCCTGCAATGCTCAGCGCATGGCCTGGAGTGCCATCATTTCCGTATCACTGTCAAGCGCCAGGGAGAAGCAGGCACTCGGGAAAGGTGCAGACTGATGTACTCAACCCTGCAGCTGAGGGCACAGATCCTGCGGAGTCTCGGGCCCACGATGACATGGCCACCTTCTCCAGGCGCGATGGCACAGGGACCAGCATTTAAAGCCTGGCCTCCACCACTCCAGGGCCTCGCTCCCTTCATCGCTCATTGCTACCTTGAGCAATAGTCTCAGGAACCGTTCGGGTTCGCCCAAGTTGTTGAGGCCTGCGGTCCTCTGCTTCCTAAGAAAAGCCCTAAATCTCCAAGCACGGCACTAGGAAGATGGCTTCTCGCGCAGGGAAACAAGGTCATCTGCAGAGGCTACAAGTTTACCAGTAAGAGTTAGAGCTCCTGAGGGGTCACCAGTCCTCCTCTTTGTGCCAGGAAGGTCACCAGGGGCCAGAAGAGTTAAGAAACCCCCTTGTCACAACTATTCAAAACAAGAGGCAAGTAGTTCAGGACTGATGAAAACGTGGGAGCCTTTTCTGAACACGCACTTTCAGTGTGGCCAGCGGAGACCCACGCGGGAAACTGACTTCTAGGGTCCTGTTTTCATACAAAAGGTCCCAACTTCTGCTCAAGAATGTTTTTGCGGTTGTTTTGGCTTGTTTTGTTTTTTGGCCATACTGAGGATTGTACTTAGTCCCTTCCCACTGAGCTACACCCCTAGTTCTTTTCTTTCTTTCTTTCATTTATTTATGTATTTGCCTTTTTTGAGACAGGGTCTTTCAGGCTGGTCTTGAGTTCACTTTGTAGCCCAAACTGGTCTCAAACTTGAGATGATCCTCCTGCCTCAGCCTCCTGAGTGCTGGGATTACAGATGTGCACCACCATGCCTGGTATCCCTAGCTCTTTTCAAATTAAATTTTTAAAAAAATTTGAGACAGGGTCTTGTTCTCCTGACAGGGTCAAGCTGGGCTTGAACTTGTGATCCTCCTGCCTCAGCCTCCTGAGTGCTGGGATTACAGCTGTGCACCACCACTGCCTGCTGAACATGTGACTGAGTTGCTGTCTGTTTCTATCAAACCTAGAAGGCGAAACCCAGGACAGCTTTCCAGAGGAGGACGTCATTTCTGAGTCTCACAAACTAAAGAGAAATTCACTGTTCTCCACTGTTTAAATCTTCGCAAAATCTAGAAGCCCAGAGTGGGCCATGGTGATGTCAGGGCCCATGTACAGGGGTGCCCCAGCCTGTGGGCAAGGAGGAGGGGTGTCTACCTAGGGCTTTGTCCAATTTGGAAGAAGTAGTAAAGGTAACGGTCTCTAAATTTGTGGATTTCTTACATAATTACAATTTTAAGATACATTCTGGAGACCAGACCTCTTCTTGCTACCAGAAAACTACAAGGAAAATTCCATCTGCCCACTGCCTACTCCTCCACACTCTGTCTCACACACACACACACACACACACACACACACACACACACACACACACACACCAGCTCTGCCAGGAAAGAGAAAGTGTCGAATTCCCAAGGCTAATTTTCAGGTTTCAACTCCAAGAACAGAAGGTAATTTTAAAATTTCCAGAACGCGTCAGCTGCTACTCTTTTTAAAGGAAGGGACAGTAACTTAGCTCATCAATAATCGGATATGAACTTTGCAAGGTCAAGATGATCTGTGTAAAATGTCCCAAATTATTTAGAACCAGTCCTAAAAGGGTTCCCACTGTTCTTTATAAATGATGAGGCCTTTAAAGACACAGATGTTTACCTAAGTCTAATATCCCATAGGAATAATGATATTTCACAACTGTTAAACAGACTTAAGTTAAACAGCAACAGTCACCTGTCTTGTTCCCAAGTCGCTGCTGAGTCTGTTTCATTCTCTAGAAAATTACCCCAAAAGAGCAAAATATCCAAGGATGTTTCCACAAAGCGGTAAGTTTAGAAGACAGCAGAATAATGAACCTTAGTCTAATTCTTCCTTGACTGCTAAGAAAAAACAAAAAAAAAATCATAAATGTCTCAAAACGTAAGTACAAGAGAACAAAACAACTTCTTGGATGTCACTGGACTGTCTCTCCTTTGTGTGTGTTTCCTGTCTGCGAGTCTCACTCCTCTGACCCATGCAGGCTCTCCGTGACACACGCGTGGAAACACCAGACAGAAAAGATTTACAACCCAGCGAGTGCCCTGTAACTGCCAGTGTGACCCCGGCACCCTTCTTGAAGACAATAACTACATCATCTATGTTCCCCATGGCAACAAATTTACATGAAGCCAGGTAATCCAGGCTAAGGTCATCCCAAGGTCAGAAAGGCAGTTAAAGGCAGGACCAGCACTTGAAACAATGGATTCCAAAGTTCATGTTCTTTCTAAGTGGCTGGCCCTGCAGCCATTCACCTCTTCCAAGAGTGTTGTTAACAGTACTACTGTTAGTTTCGCCTTAGTCAGAAGATAGATTTATGTGACTTTATTGTTCCTGCTGGAAGCCCTATAAAACGAATGCTACTATCTTAAGAAATTTCAGAAAGGGAAATTAAAGGCTAATTTCTCAGAGACAGAAATCTCCCATACAGTCCAACAAAGGAAAAAATACTAAAATCTATTCAGTATTGCCAAATTAGACAAGGAGTGTAACAAGACCAAAAAAATAAAAACAGAAAGCTATTTACATGATACACCGCATCAGTAAAACCAAGTCATTATGATCAATCAATGCTGAGAACACATTTGAGAAAATTTAACATTTAAAAAAAAACTCAGATACTTCCTCCTTTCTTCCCCCACCACTCTCCTCTAAAAGCTGAACTTCCACCTAATCTGACAAAGATCACCTGCTAGAGGAGGGACTGGGTACACAGAGAGGGGGCTGCAGCTTTGAGTTAAATGTGCTTACAACAGTGCCACACTCAGACACTGCCCCCAGACACTCAGTGGCCTCATCTGTAAAGTGGGAACAATGTCACCTACTCTATGAGGTTAACATACAAATATCTTTTTAGGAAATATATTTTAAAATTATACATATTTTGAGTTATTTAATAGTGATGTTATGGTATAGCTATGAAATAAGCAAGTTACAAAATATAAAATAATGTACAGATATGTATAATAAGGAAAATAAAGCTGGATATTGTGGTGCATGCCTGTATCCCAGCACTCTGGGAGGCTGAGGCAGGAGGATCACAAGTTGGAGCTCCACCTTCGCAGTTTGGTGACTTAGTATGGCTCTGTCTCAAAATTGAAAGAAAAAAAAACACACACACTGGGGATGTAGCTCAGTATACAGGGCTTGTGTTCAGTCTACAGCACCAAAAGGAGAAAGAGGAAGACAGTGGTAGTAAAGGAGGAGGACAAGGAAGAGGGGGAGAAAGAAAAGAAGAAAAGGAAAATAATGACCTCAGCTTTCAAGGATAGTTGATTATACTCAATGGTCCCTCCCTCACTTGCTTTAGCACTTACCTCCCCTATGGCTTGCAAATTGAAAGTACTTACAATTACATGAAATTGAAGAAAGCACAACTTTAATCCCACCCACATATATACACATTGAACATATTTCTGTTTACATATATGTTTACGTCCTTAATTGTAGTAAGTATATATTAGGCGCCCTGTAATTAAGGGGAGTAAGCCAAGAAGAGAATACAGAATATGCTTATTTGTTTATTTATTGATTGATTGTCTTTTTGAGACAGGGTTTCACTATGTAGCCCAGGCTGGCATCTAACTCACAGCGATCCTCCTGCCTGAGCCTCCTGAGTGCTGGGAATAAAGACAAGTGCCACAACATCTGGCAGAGAATATGAAACATGAACAGAATTTTTTCTGAGAGGTCATCTCTGGGGTCTCTTCCTCCTTGTTACTCTCATAAATTTTCCAAATGCTCTATAGCACTGACATACATTCTGTTCAGATCTGGAGATCAGAAATAACAAAAGTATCAGCTAGACAGGGCAGCATGGCTACTCAGGAGGCCAAGGCAGGAGGATGGTGAGTTCAAGGCCAGCCTGGGCAACATATCAAGCCCCTAACTCAAAACAAATCAATAAAACTGAAAAATGTCAGAAATTCAAATCTATTTATATTCATTTACAGAAAAATAAAACCCAACAAGAGAAAATCCTTTAATTCCTGTCCAGCACAAAGGGCAACCTTCACACATCCAGGGGACCCATGTGAACTTCCACACAAGGGTCATGATCATGCAGAAGGGATGCTGACCGTCCAGTCAGCCTCACTGCAGAAAGAAGGAAAATCACAGAAGTTCCAAACCAGCAGAGAGGATGTGCTCACCACAGGCCTGATGCCTCCTGGCAGCCCAGAAGGATAAACGAAGGAGTAAGATGGCGCAGGAAGGGACAAGAAGGTGGGGTGCAGGGCGCTGAGTTCACCCAAGGGCGCATGAAACCTCCCATGTCCAATGCCAAGAGAGGAGAGGCAAGCAGGGTGCCACTCTGCAAGGTCAGGCTCACAAAAGAAGGCGAGGATGACGGGAAGCCAGCAGCAGGCAGAGACTGGGAGACTCGGGAGGGTGGAAGGGGGCTGCTCACGGCTGTGGATGCACAGGGAGACACACTCACACAACACAGGGCACAGCCAGGCCGCAGCTCACTGCGCCAGGTCACACGCAAGAGCCTGTGTGCCTTGGGACTTCTGTTCGGAAGAGAAGCCTGATAACGCAGACACGCGTGGAAGCCTCCAGTGGAGAACAGAAGGGTGCTGCCAAGGCGAGCATATGCTGTTTGTTACTGAGTGTGAACTAACACATGACTCAGGATAGTCAGTTTTTAAAATACCGCCCCAAACCCTGCTCCTAAATGGGTCATACTATGCAAATGGGGATATGCTGACATACAGTCATGCATCAAGAATATATTTCCACATGATTACGTTCTGCACCACAGCATGTTAGGCTACTTCTTATGAACAAGAAACTCCCCTAGCATTAAGAGGTTTGAGAAAACTGGCATCAGTCCATGTTCAGGGTTTGCAGGAGACTGGACGTGTTGAGAGTCACAAAGGACAGCGTGTGGGGCCCATACCAAGCCACAGGACTTGAACTAAACGTCAGTTCACACAGATCTATAACACACTGCACCCTGAGTGCGCCATATAACTAACAAGCCCTCACCAGAGAGATAGGTGAGTATTCACGCCGCGTCTGGACTGTGATGAAGAGGGGTAGGTAGGTTACACAGCTGGTTTACAAAGAGAACGTCTCCTGGCTTTTGCTACCTTCACTGGCCTATGTGTGTTCGAGGGCCCCCGTTACATTAGAGCAAACAAATTTTTATTCTGTTTGGTTGCCACGCTGGGAGCAGGAAGAAATGGAATGGCTGATGTGGAAGGGAACGGAACCGTAGGGGTGCGTGAGGTGCGACCGGCACATGTTCTGTAATCAACCTGGAAAGTGCACGAAACACACTGAGAATGCGCTCTCGTGGGAAAGGATTTACCCCACCAGGGTGACAAAGCTGCCAAAAGTTTGGTTTTGGCCTGTGTGCTTTTTGTTCCAACACGCCGAGCCTCTCTACCACTGTCAGAAAGTGGATGGCCCCAAGTTTAGGAAAATGGATATTCTTGTAAATAGGAGATAGATATGAAGGTCGTGGATTCCAATGCTTAGTCAAAGCCCAAGAAGCTGTACAGAACATGCAGAGCCGCGTCCCTTTCCATAAACTCACACTTCCCCGCCCCACACTTACAGGCGGGAGACCCAGCGGATCTCCCACAGGGACCTCTTTCTTGGCTGAGGACTGGACCACCATATCGTATTTAAATCCCTGGCAACAGCGATCTACTGCAGACCACAGCACACAGCCAAGTTTTCTCTGCATGTCAGCCACTAGTTCTTCAGATGACTGGAGGACAACGTCAGAATTAAGACATTGTTTCTGTATGCCAGACGTGACAGCCTGCCAGCACTTGTGCAGCAGAAGTGTCCATAGTTAGGAAGCCAAGAAGGATGAAAATTTCTTCCTCTGGATGGACCCTGGAGAGGTGCAAGATGCTGGCAGAGAATGATGGAAATACAGAACCCTAAAAGGCATTCCAAGTGCTTTACAATTAACACCAATAAGCACCGCTACAAAACGCGCTTCTTTTGGTTTGTGGCAAAGTCTCTAACAAATGGCTAAGTAGTCATAGAACACTGCAGGGGTAGAAAGAAGGGATGAAGAGAAGCACTCGGTGACCTGTCAGTTTACAATTTAAAATGGGAAGGCACATTTAACTTTGGAGACAAGCTGCAAAGCTCCTTTGGAAAAATACAAAGAACAGGAAACCAAGTGGGGAAAGAAGTAGCCAGGCAATGATAGGATTAATCAGAAGCAGTTTTCCAGCTGAACAAAGCCCGAAGTCAGGCTCAAAGGAGAGGAGAAAGAGGGAGTTGAGTGGGGAAACACACATGGAGACAAGCAATAAGCCATGCTGTTAAAGTTATCTGGGCTCAGATGTTCATGTCTGTAGCCCTGGTTGCTTCAGGAGGCAGAGGCAGGAGGATCACCCGAGTGAGTTAGAGGTCAACCGGGGCAACAGAGCAAGACTGTCTCCAAAAAAAAGAGAAAGTATAAAGAAATGGTACATATATTGCTTTTAAAATTTGTCTTAGTACCTATTAGTTTTATAAAGTACTAGGTTTCATTGTGGTATTTTATACATATGAATGGCATATTTTAATCATGTCCATTTCCCCTATCACCTCCCCCTCCATCCATTCCCTTCCTCTTGCCTAATAATACTACAGTCTTCCTTTTTCCTCTGCATACTAAAGAAAATGTGCAATACTTTCTGAGTCTAGTTTTACTTTGCTTAACATAATGACCTCCCATTCCATCCATCTCCCTGCAAGCAACTCAATAATCATTCTTCTCTGCAGCAGAATACTTACTATTCCATGGCACACACACACCACCACTGCTTTGTCTGTTTGTCTGTCAGTGTGTCCCTAGGCTGGTTCCTGTCTTGGCTATGCTGGACTGGGTCGCAAGAAGCATGAGTCTGCAGGTGTCCCTACATGAGCTGATTATTTCCTTCAGCAACACCCAGGAGTGGTCCAGCTGCTTCGCCAGGCAATTCCAGATTCAGACTTTGAGAACCTCTACACTCACTTCCGTAATAGCTGTGCTAATTCACTTTCTCATCAGCAGTGCAGAAGGCTTCTTTTCTCTCACATCCTTACACTTACTATGCTCTGTATTCTTGATGATAAATCTCAATGTAGTTTTTGATTCACATTTCCCTTGAGCTAAAGATGCTGATCATTTTTGTATATACATATTGGCCATTCGTACATCTTTTTTTTAAAAGTGTCTATTCAATTCATTTCCCCATCTGTTGATTAGGCTATTTGTTAATGTCACTTTTTTTTAGTTTTTTGTTTTAGATGTTAGTCCTCCATTGGAAGAGCAGCAGACAAGATTTCCTCCCACCCTCCAGGCGATCTTTTTACTCTGTTAGTTCTTTCCCTTGCTGTTCAGTAAGTTTTTAATTTATGTGGTTCCATGTGTTGATTCTTGCTATTATTACCTATACTACTGGAGTCAGGACTTGTGCCAATGGCTTTAAATGTTTGCCTTATGTGTCTTCTAGCAGTTTCAAAGTTTCAGGTCTTTACCCTAGGTCTTTGATCCATTTTGAATTGGTTAAAAACCAGGGTGAGTTCTCCCATACCACTTGTTAAAGAGACTGTCTTTTCTTCAACATATTTTTCTTCATCTTTGGTCAAGATTCAGATGGCTGTAATTACATAGGTTTGTTTCTACATCCTGCATTTTACTGTGTTGGTCCACATGTCTATTTTTGTGCCAGCACCATGCTGTTTTTGTTATTATGGCTTTGTATTTTCTATTATCTTGAACAGATTCTTTGTATTCTTTGAAATCAGGTATTACAATGCCTCCAACATTACTATTTTTGCTCAGATTGCTTTGGTTGTTCTGAGTCTTCTGTACTACTACAGGAATTTTAGCATTATTTTCCTAATTTCTTTCTCAATTCATTCTGGTATACAAGAAAGCTACTGATATCTTAATATTGATTTTCAATCCTAGGTATACCATTTCAGGGTGCACATTTGCTCCTTGCCTTGGTTGTATTTCTCAGCTTTCAGTCTCTGTTTTATGAAAACTCCTACAATGGGTCACCCCTCCCAAGGCTTCCCAAAGGTGCTCAAGAGGAGCAGGAGAACTGCCCGGGATGTTTCACTGTCCAGGCAGCACAGGTGTGAAGGGTACAGATGTTAGAGGACTCTGAGATGATCAAGAGCAGCTCCAAATCAAGGGCCTGGACAGAGTTTCAGTCCATTGGCAAAAGTTCTTCCAACAGAGTTCACTGGCACATCTAACATGTCCCTCTGTATCAGGACCATGTAGAGTCGATGAGATATCAATTGTCAAGTCCCCAATACAACTATCGTCACTATTAATTTACATACTGCTCCCATAGCTCTTGATCTGCCAGCTTCATGGGATTAAGACATGCCAAGGACAATAGTAAAATACAGCTCTGGGTGTACCATGGCCTTGTGGCCTTGGGTACCACAAGTGGTCCATGGTCCTTCCACTCTGGCACTCAGATCTGCCTCCTGGCCACCATGAACTGAGCTGCTCTGCTCCGCCACCCTCTTCCACCACGATGTCGCTGGCTCAGAGCCAGCTCATCATCCATTTGTGTTCTACTTCACAACTCACCTGTGTGTCAGTACCTAACATATCAGGGGTTCACCTGTGCAAGCCCAGGGAGACTGCATTGCAAGATGATGTGCCACACGGCCCCACGGGCTGCACCCCACCAGGGGCTGGATGGGTAGGGTGAGTGCAGCTCTTGGGAGGCTGCAGCATGCAGGTGGCCACTGAGTCCAGCAGAAGGTGGCATCCCTGGGGCAGAAGGTGGTGCTCTTGGGCATTCCTTCCAGCCCCTTGACTCCATCTTGCAACCTAGGGGCTCCCTAGAAACTGCCCAGGAACAACCACTGCCCTCCTGGTACACTGGTGGACTCCCTACCCCTGACGCTGGGTAAAGAAGCATTGTAAGAAGGAAAAATGCAAGTTGAAGAGGAACTAGGATTTTCTCCTTGTATTTTGCACACTGCTTCTTTTTGCATCCCCAGACATGAGCTGTCTTGTGTTGGATACACTGAGTGTTCTTTATTCAAGCTGTAGAGCGCACAGTGCAATGGAGAGATCTGGTGTACTCCTATTTGATAGATAAACTGAGCAAACCCATTTGTTACACACTCCAGCTCATAAACCAAGAAGTCCAGTCCTCGATCAATTCATCAGAAGTTGACTCCTCATTACTTGTCTTTCTCCTTACAAGCAGAGCACCATGGGCCTGGTGGGTGGTGTGCGGTGGACACACAAGAAGGCTTCTGGTACAAGCTGTGCTAGAAAACATCGATTATCTAGTATCTGATTAACCAAGAGTTCCCAGAGCTCCTGGAGTCAAAATAGTTTATGCCCTTTTTTCATTTTAAAAAAATCAAGGTAATAACTCAGTAGACACTAAATATCCTTAGATTATTGGTTGCTTGATCAATTCTGCCAGTATGTTATATGTAAGACTGTTTACATAAAAAAGCAGGAAATAACAAGTGTTGGGTGAGGATGTGGAGAAACTGGAATATAGGGGTTTTTTTTTTATAGGAATATAAAATGGTACAGCCTGCAGGAACATAGCAGCCTCTTAAAAAGTGAAACACAAAAATGTCACAGGATCTGACAATTCCTCTTCTGGATAGAGACCCAAAAGAACCAAAGCAGGAGCTCCAGCAGATGTTTACAGACCCGAGCTCACGGCAGCAGCAGCATTCACAATAAACACAGGGAGCAATGCAAAAGTTGGCAGATAGGTAGATAAACAGAGGGCAGTGTAGACTCAGGATGGAACAGCACTCACTTAAGGATGGGAATCCTGACAAACGCTCTAGTGTGGATGAGTCTTGAAGACACTATTCTTAGTGAAACAAGCCAATCACAAAAAATACCACACGAGGGCCAGGGGTTTAGCTCAGCAGTGCAAGTGCCTGCTTGGCAAACACGAGGTCATGAGTTCAATCCCCAGTACCAAAAAAAAAAAAAAAAATCCACAAGAGTGGGCAGGAGACCCTCAGAGTAGTCAGATTCAGGGCAAAGTAGAAGAGAGGCCATCAGGGGTGGGGTAGGGAGACCAAGAAATCAGCACTGTTGCACAATATCTAAGTACTTCATACTATATCTTTAAAAAGGGTCAAAATAGCAAATTTTATGTTTGCTATATACATAGCACTTACATCAGATCCTGTCCTAACTTCTTCGCAAATGTCCTTCCCTGTGGTCTTCTCCACTGGCCCATGAGGTAGCTCTGTGCTCCCCTCATCATCTGTACTGGAGTCACACAGCTGGCCAGCAGCAGAGCCAAGACACGAAGGCTGGCACCAGCTCCACACAGTGCCCTGGAGGACCCTGCCTTTCACATCGACGCAGAACACACCCAGCTGCCCACACCACCGGAAAAGTGCAGAGACCCAAAGCATCAGAAGCCCACACGAGGTACTCACCAAAACCATGGGCTTACCACACCGATGCCACACACCAACCTCACCCTCTGTGCTCTGTGTCACAGAGCCAGAGTTTCAAATTAGAAAAGATAGAATACTGCTTAATTATGCCGGAGAAGATGAAAGTTTGCTTTCTTATATTTCCTATATCTATATCTTATATTCCTGAAAAGTACATGTTACATACATAAATATATATATTTTTTTCATTACTGGAAATTGAGTCCAGGGCCTTCACACTGAGTTACATCCCTGGCCTATTTTATCTTTTGAGACAGGGTCTCAATAAATTGCCCACAATGCACTCAAACTTGTAATCCTCCTGCCTCAGCCTCCCAGAGAGCTGTGATCAAAGGTATATACCACCACACCGGGGCTTCTAGCTTTCTCTCTGCCCCTTGCATTTAGCTCTCATGGTCTCTAGGTCTCCGAGATCCAGATTTGCTTGTTGGCTTTATCTTTCTTGATCTTATGTTTTCAAGGATTTCCAACCAGTGATTTCATTGCCAAACACCCACAGACTCAGATCTGTCTGATGCGATGCAGGTCACCGAAGTGAGACCCAGGTGACAGTGATATGATCCATCTCTGCACTTCAGCACACAGCACACGACTTAGCTGCCCCTACACCAGTTTGTCTCAAGACAGACGAGCCCAACTGCAGCTGCTCGGTCAGGATGACGCGCGCAGGTTTTCCACTCGTGGGGAGATCCCTCGAAACTACATAAATACTCTTTTCCTCATAAGCTTGCATCTGTTGATTCTATAAATCATCACTCCTTCTACTAATGAGTGTTCCATTGTCCCTCATTCATTCCCATCAGTTTAGATCTGTGAATTTTACATTCAATCCTCCTGCATTCAAATTATAAGCGGAAAAAAATCACCATGGCTTTGAAACAGTGTCAAGAAAGCATTGAAATTTTATATAAATATCTCACAAAATCAGTCTAGAACATGACTGGTCACTGCACTTACATCAGCTGTCACTGCTGAACCCCTGCTCTGCGACAGAACCTGGGGTGCATCTCTGTTGTGAGCTGCCTTGTCCCGTGCAGCCATTAACGAGGCTGTGACCTGACTTGGAACTCCTGACCTTCCTGACGGCCCTCCTGGAGAGAACTAACTTCTATAGAAGTGGAAAATGACCTGGACAGCTAAGACCTGCCAACCAGAGTGCAGATGTGGGTTCTAAGACCTACACTCACTGCATACCCTGCTCTGTTCTCCCAGACGGCGCCAATGGCCAAAGTCTCCAGACCTTTGCTCCCACCCATTTCACAGGCCAGATAACTATTCTATCAGGATGAGCTTCTCTGACGAGTGTAGGACTAGAGACTCTGGAGACTGTTAATGTGCATGTGTGCTCTCTCACGCCAGCGTGTGGCCCTGCCCTTCTGGTGCAGTGATGACTTTCAGCCCTTCCAGCAGAGATGGTCCACCAGGATACGAGGAAGCTTACGGATACTCCTGCTGCATGTCTGCAGAGACTCCAGCAGCACAAAGGCCATCACGGTTCCTGCTGTCACATACTCGGATGACATGGGGTGACAGCAGAAGGATGAGAGGCGCCAGCTGGGCAGTGACTGGGGGCTGCCTGAGCCCTCCCTGTGGGACCTGGACAGTGGTTATGTGGCCAGGGGTGTCCACACCCGCCCTGCAGCTCATCCTGTGCTCCCCTTCTCTCCCCATGGCACGCACAGCTTACTTATTCATAACAAACGGCTCTTCGGGGTTAAGTCGATCATATACTGTATAATGACCATGACTACAAATGTTACAACCTAGTTTTAGTACTGTGGTAGCTTTTCCACTCAAAGAAATAGGGTCTGACTACTCCTAGAAGTTTAAAAGGCCTCTCCTGAAGCATACCATAGATTTTCATATTAACTGGAAGAACAAAAAGAACATAATCATTAACACCTTCTATGTTTAAAAAGTAAGACACACAGTAGACATATCACCAGTGGAAGCCTTAGAGCCCAATCCCCTCCTTTGTGTGTCTGTGTTGGGGGGGTGGAGTACAGATGCTTGAACCTCTACCACTGCGCTGTGTCCCACCCTTTGCCTTATTTTGAATCAGAGTCTCCACAAGTTTCTCAGGCTGGCCTGAAATGTGCTATCCTCCTGCCTCAGCTTCCTGAGTGCTAGACTCAGGCAGTTTTTACTAAACCTTCTCCCAGGGCTTTAGATAACTTAGTACTTGGCTCTTACCTGGAGGTAGGGGTCTTCACAGATAAGAATGCAACTGCGTCATCTATGACTCAGTTCCTCACAGTTCCTTGCTCCACCTGTGGCTCTTCCCTAGCCAGTGGGGTGGGCGGCGTTAGCGAGGGAGGGCGCAGCACACTGCTCCTGCCTCGGGCCTGACTTACGCTGCCTGTGTGCGTCCTGCTGGGCTCCTGGTCCACAACCCAGCTCCCAACACCCTCTTCAATGACAGTACTCAAGAGTTCCTCATACCTGCTTTCTTTGCAAGTGTTATGGACTAAAAACCGGTGGTCAACTTAACGCCAGCTGAATTAAATCAGCACAGTGCTGACCACCTGAGGAAAATTGCCAGCATAAATAGAGACATGGAGAGGAAGAGTGAGGCACTGTGGTTCTCTTAAGTGTTGTTGTTTGGAGCCATTGGCTTTCCTGGAGGAGCCTGTCATGCTGGCTTCCCCGATATGATTTCAGTCATTATCATTGGAGGAGCTTGGGACCTTGTCGCTGAGAATGGCTGTGGTTCACTTTTGGGGAGCTCTGGTTTTTACTTTGAGCATTGCTTCCTTGTATCTGTAGGGGAAGATGTGTGCTGTTTAATCTCCAGGAGAAGCGTGTCACACTGGCTTCCTGACATGTACTCGACTGTTCTCATCGCTGGAGGAGCTCAGGACCTCATTGTCACTGAGGATGGCTGTGGTACTTTCCAGAGCAGCCCTGGTCCTTATTTTGAGTGTCACTTCTTGGCTCCAGGGTAGAACCCTCAACCTACTAGCACAGATCCTTCAACCCACTGATACAGACTTTCTAGCTTCCACCGCTGACTTTTGGGCCTTCCCAGTGCAGATCTGTAAAACAGATTATTAGCCATGACTCACTGTCATGGGCTCTAGACCTCCAGTTGGACCCAGGGGAGGCACTGTCATGGTCTTCAGCTGGACTCATGTAAGACACTGCTATGGGATCCAGGCCCTCAGCTGAATTTCCTAGGTCTTTAGTGTTATGGACCGATTTCCTGCACTTTCTTGTATTTAACTCTGGGTGACCATCATAAAATAGTATTATAAATTCTGTGTCCTGATTGTAATTGTTCTCCTTGTAACCCCTGACCACAATAGCAAGGCAGCATTAGTTTTTTTCCTCTTCTTTTTGTTTTGGTACTGGGAATTGAGCCCTGGGCCTTCAAACTAAGCCAGCCCCCCACTCTTACCATTTTTTAATTTTTTATTTTGAGACAGGATCTTGTTAAGTCACGAGACTGTGCCCAGGCTCGGCTCAAACTTGCGATCCTCCTGGCTTAGCCTCCCACAGCACTGGAATCACAGGCATGCGCCACCACGCCTGGCCTAAAGCACCATTTCTTCAACACTGATAACTTCTACACCTCTGATGGCAAGCGTGCCGCACCAGCCCAGCTCAGCCCAAGGCCTCCGGAAGGCAGAGAAGTAACAGAAAACATGGAGGACAGAGACACGAGGGATGGAGACTGAGCAGCAAAGGGTCCCTGGCTGGTGCACTAGAGTCAGTTCTCGCCAGCACACACCCTGGGCTCTTCCTCCCTGGCTGTGTCTTAGGCTCTTTTTCTTAGATTCCACAACAGACACAACTTCATGAAGAGCAAGTATTTTGGAGAGTTAAGAGTCTGCGCTTTCCAAGGGCAGGAGCTTCACTGACATGCAGGGGATGGGAGATTTCCCCAAAGGGAGGCAAGGACTGTGAGGAGGAGGACAGTGATGCAAACCACAGGCTCAGCAACTTAGCGAGGCCTGGCGGCAAAATAAAAAGGGCTGGGGGTGCAGCTCAGTGCAAAGGCCTTGGGTTCGATCCCCAGCAGCACAAAAACGAAAGCAGACTCCTCACTCCTGAACACTTGCTGTGAGTTCATAAGCTTTGCGGAGTTAGTTGAACCCTCACAAGCATAGTGGGTCCTGTTATTCCCACTACTCAAATGAAGGCAGCAGTGTGGAGCAGAGACCTGAGCCGTTGCCTCTGGGGTGTGGAGCGGCACATGCCAGCATGGCTCCAGGACTGGGCTCTCAACCCTGAGCCCGCATGGCCTAGAACACTGATCAGAAGACAACTTCAGTCCAAGAGTCACACATGCCTGAAGTCCCAGCACTCTGGGAGGCTGAGGCAGGAGGACTGCAAGTTCAAGTCCAACTTGGGCAACTTAGCAATTCAGCAAGATCCTGACTCAAAATTTAAAAAAAAAAATTTTTTTTAAAGGCTTGGGATATAGCTCAGTGCAAGCATCCTGGATTCAACCCCAACCCCCCACCAAAAAAGCCCCTTGGGCAACATGCCTCAGGCACCATCCTACTAGCTAGCTGGCAAGTTCTTCTGCAGGTCAAGGAAATGGATACCACATCAGTGTGCGCTGAGGTGAGACTCAGGTTACAGGAGCAAGTTCTGGTATTTAAAAGCAAGAGAAGACACAGAGCAATAAATCCTGTCTTTCAAAATAGTCCCCAGCAGTGGTGTCCACTCCAACTCGGTGGTGATCACACAGCTCCTGTCTCAACGCTGCATCTGGAACGCACTTCTACTCAGCT
Organism: Dolichotis patagonum; assembly: GCA_004027295.1. NCBI lineage: Eukaryota > Metazoa > Chordata > Mammalia > Rodentia > Caviidae > Dolichotis > Dolichotis patagonum. The sequence continues at coordinate 30,484 of PVJX010001091.1, read as the reverse complement.
ACATCTTGCTGTGTTGTCAGAGCTGGCCTCAAACTCAGATTGTTCCACCCCAGCCTATGCCTCCTCCCCCCACAAAGCAGCTGGGAGTACAGGCATGCACCACCACACTTGGCTGGGGCACTCCTCTTAAATATTCTCAGCAGGGCATGGTGGAATGCACTTGTAAGCTAGCACTCAAGAGACTGAGGCAAGAGCACGGCAAATCGAGGACAACTTGAGCTATACCAGGAGGTCAAAACCAGCCTCTACTATACAGGGAGATCCTCTCTCAAAACGTCTAAACAGACAGCAAGTAAACACTATATATGCTTAAACTCTATCCTCCAAGATCAGCTGTTTGCAAACAACTAATAGTCAAGCTCAGCCTGGAGAGCAAGGTGTCAGTCTGAAGGCTGGATTCCTTCATTATATTGTTTTGTGCTTTCTGGCTCATAAAATGATTCTGGTAGTAAATCCAAAGGCAAGTAACATGTAACAAAAATATTAACTGCTATAACTGATGAGTCAGATGTTGCATGTTTACATATTTAAGAGCTAGTTTGTATTCTGGCCTCAGAACTCATAGTTTTATCTCACAGGTTAGAGACATTTCCCTCAGATTTCTCTGCAATTTGAAACCAAGGTGAGAACTGGTCAGATAATACAGGCAAACAGAAAACCACCAAGATTAGGAACCAGGCTTGGCCATAAAATACGTGAATTCTAATCCCAGCAATGATACACAGCAATCTAGTGCAGGTAGAACAGTGATGGTGAACCCCTTAGAGGCCGAACGCCTCAACAGCAACCCAAACCCACTTATTCACGGCCGGGTGACGACACTGCCCCTACACGCACTGCTGGCTGGTGCTCAGCTGCTGCGGCAATACAGGGGTGACTTCATGCCACAGGCTCACCACCACCGAGGTGGGACAGCGGTGCTGAGGAAATCACTCCTTTCCACACATTTAAGCTGAGACCCAGGAGAGGCAGAGAAGCACGTAATAAAATCCAGGCGATCTCTGAAGGTGAGAGAGTTGCATCCCCTGGCCTGACCTTCAGTCACCTTCACCCTACTCAAACCTTATCAAAGATTCATGAATATGCACCGCATCTCATACATGTAATTAGGATGAGAGAGAATTCTGGGACAGGCATGCAGGTTGAGAGCCCCTGGGATTGCGATCTTCTCGTGATATTCAATAAATGTAGCAGCTTTTCATTCTCCTGTAGGTAGACACTTGCCATTCACTGCTTGCTGCGCACAAGAGCCTGAAACCTATCTGCTGAGTGCTTTCCACAGTAAGGAACCTCCAAGCCTCAGTTTTCTCAGTGTATGAACGGGGCGATGATCCAAGCAGGCGACGTAGGGAGGGAAGAAGCGCTGCTCCCACACTGCTGGCTGAAGAGTTTCAAGAAAACGATCCACAAAGATGTAAGGACCTTCAGGGCAACCAGTGCGAACTTCCTCCCTAGATTTGGAGGACAGGACGAGGGGTTCCTTACCAGAATCCAGTGACAGCTAAAGGAGAAGGTCGCCCTAGAGAGGCCCCACAGCCTGGAGAGGGGACGTGCCCTCATTTCTCTCTCCAAAACCACAGGGCTGGGGGCCAGCAGGGATCCATGATTGTCATGGTGGGTCCAAAAGCACAAACAGAATGAGCCAACCCCCTCATAACACTTATTTTATGCTTCTGTCCCTCTTATCCAATGGTAAATCCCACAAGGACAAGAAATATCCAGCTAATTCTCTGTCAAGGCAAAGCATAGCTCAGTCCCTGGCGCGGGGTGAGCTCTTACCAGCTCTTATTATGACGCCATTTAAACAATGGAACTGCTTGAAAAAAATGAGATGTGATCAGGTTGCTACAAACCAGGAAATAATGAGAGGGCTAGTACCTTTAAAATACAGATGTGGGTCTTCAGCCCAGCTCCCACGGTTCCAGTAGCTTGGGGGTATGGGGTGCTCTGAAACCCCACCCAGAATATTCACTCACAAACACTCCAGTTTGTTTCTGCTTAAAGCCATACATCTTTTCTGATGCCACTGAATTTCCCCAATTCGATTATATAAAGACAGTTAATTCCATTTGGAAGATACTGCAAGCTTAAATGGTTCAAATCATCATGAATATGTCTACTCTTAACTTCCACTAAAGGCATTATCAGAAGACCATTTGTTTTTGTTTGTTTGTTTTGTTTTTGGTACAGGGATGGAACTCACAGCCTCACGCTTGCCAGACAGGTACTTGTGCTGCTGAGCTATACCCCCTGGCCCCAGAAGACCATCTGGAATCACCACTCATTCTAAGAACTGTCCTGCCATGCACGAGGTGGCTGAGGAAGCAGAAAGCAAGCAAATGCAGACAAGAAGCCCAGTGTCTTAAATCTCTGGCAACCGCTGTGCATTAAAAACAGCCTAGGGCCTACCTGGACCACACCTACTCATACAAAACATTGTCTATTTAAGATAAAATGTTTATTTTAATAGGCATACTTTACATTTTTTATAAAGTAACCAAACTAACTTTAAAATATTTTAAAGGTTAAATTCATATAACATAACTCACCATAAGAGCAGTATAAGGAATACTTAATTCATTCAAAACATACACACAGTAGAGAGCTATACATAAACAATAAATTCTCCTTCATTCCTTACCCAGCACTAAGTGCTCCTCTTATCCCCCTCAAATTCCCACTCACAGTTTGGTACAGTTCTTTCAAGACTATTTACTAAATTTTTACAAACATGTGTATATGTTAAATTAAAAATACTAGTGGATCATTGCATACATGTTTTTCTGTAAATAATCTTATCACTTAATAGATTTCAGATCAATTTCCCATAACCATAAACATGAGCTTCCTCATTCCAGACTGCCCTGTAGTCATTGACTTAAGCTGGTCCTCAACTGCTAGGCATTTCAATTAATTTCCATTTTTTCCCCCACTTCAGCTTTTCTTCTCAATCCTTCACAATACACACAGCTCATAATTTGTCCATTTACAGTTAATTCACAGCTTTGCTGACTTGAGCTCAAGGTATTTCCCATCAAATCAGTGCAGGGGTGCAGTGCAGGCTGAGTGGGGTGTATGCAGTTTGTTTTTGTTGTTATTATTGTCTGAAGTGGCTGCAAATTCTTTGCTTATTCCCCTGAGAAGCGAGCACCAGCAGCTAAAGGGATCTGTGAGCTTGCGGTGACTTGCAATGGCTTCCACCAGTAGAGGGTGACAGCAATGAAGCCACACGACTTCCAAAGCCAGGCCACAAAACTCCAGGCAGCACTGCTCAGTCCCCTGAACACTGCTCTCCTAGCCTGACGTTCTTGGAGGCCCTGCTTTGGAAGCAAGTGCCACACTGGGAGATGCCCAAGCCCCACTGCAGAGGCCATGGGAAGAGGCAGGCTTTGAATAGCACCAGCCCAGGCAGGGGGCACAGAGGACACCTCCAGGTGATTCCAGCCCTGAGCAGCTCGAGTCTTCCCAGCTGAGGGCATCAACTGGTTCAGTAGGTGGGGCAGGAACAGAGCCACCCCCACTGCACACAGTTTGAACTCCTGACACAGAATCTGTGAGCATGCAAAGATGCGAGTGGTTTGATTCACTTCATCCTGGGCTAATTTCCTACACAACACTGTATAACCTCGTGCACAAGTCTAGAGTCACATTTCTCTCACTCAAGTCCTATCACTCTGGCCATACAGATGAGTCCAAGACTTGGAGACCTACACGACAACTTCAAATTAGTCCTGAAACCACTGTAACTCTCCTGTCTTCACCCATAAACTAGAGATAGCTACCTACAGGCACAGTGTGAGAGAACTGAAACACATGCTAACACCCTCTACACATGGGATTGTGTGTGTGTGTGTGTGTGTGTGTGTGTGTGTGTGTGTGTGTGTTGTGCTGTGTGCACATTGTTCTTTTTTCTTTTTTTTTTTTTCCTTCACTGAAGCAAAGATATTCAAATGCAAATCCTTCCTGACCATGGGTTTAAGATTCGGGCTCCCTGGACTTCAGTCTCCCACGAAGACTCTGATAGATGGACATTCTTCTAATTCCAACAAAGTATGATTTCACTAATTTACCGTAACACCCTTCACCAGGGCGACAGGAATGCGAACAAACTGTAACATGGACCCAGAGGTAAAAAAAAGAGAGAAGAACAGAAAGAAATATAAAAAAGAATAAAAACTAGAGAGACACACGCTGCATGCCTACAATGACTATAGCTGGGTAATGTGATTAAAGATTATTTACAGTTTTTCTTTTCAGGTATTTTTTATCTAAGATGACTATTAATTCTAATTTTAAAAGTTAGCTTAATAAAGAAGGACACTTGCAGACTGATACCCAAAGCCAACTGCTAATGCAGAGCAGGGCCTGCTGGGCTCCATCCCTGTACCTTAGCATCCCAGATTCCACTCTCCTAATTGCTCCCCACAGTGTGAGAAGCCCTCCCCTCCTCTCCCGCCCAGGTACCTGCAAGCCCGCAGGAATCAAGGACCTGGGTAACAGGAACAGGGCGGCTGCTCTTCGCATTGTCCACAACCCTGGCAGGAGTCCCAGCTAGGGAGCAGGAACTTGGCTGCCCATCACCCTCCAGAGCCTAGCAACTCAGAGGTGGGCTGGCAGCCCTCTACGGGGGCACTCCGCTGCTCAGTCAAACCCAGGAGCCTGTGAACAGCTCGAAGTCTCACACAGTGTGACCTGCTGCCTCACAGGCCGGCCTTGCCCTTCTGTGCCCACTCAAGGGGTGCAGCCATCTGTCTCAGGCTGGCCTGCTAAACTTCTCCTCCCAGCACTGGGCAAGTGGCTGCAAGCACTGGTCCTCCTGCTGCCTGACAGACGGGCATGGCAGCCCCTCCACAGCCCCATGCCCAGCAGACTGCCTATGGCCTGCCCACACTCCAAGGATGGAGGTGCCAACTTCTCTTTCACTGCCTGGATTTGTCCTCACAGAGGCTCACCTGCAGTGCGGCCTGCAGACCAGTGTGTATGTACCTGGGGGGCACAGAGTCCAGGCCGCAGCTCACCCCCACATTAGCAGACTCTGCAGTTGGCCTTTACCTTCCCCAACCACCCCCACAGAGAGAACAGGGAGTGGGTGGTGCACTGCTAGAGACCTCTCATTTGAAACTGGCCAGTTTTGGCAAAATAAAAACCTGTGTTACTAGGCATAGTAAACACTTTGAAGAAAGAGTTTTACCAGGTGGAGAAAAGCATAATCCCATTCCCACCAGTAAGACCTCCTGATTCATGCACTTTTGAAAAGAAGCTGGGAGCTCAATGCACTTTATTTCAAAGCCGAAACCCAAGGGCGTAAAAGTGTGTGTGCGGGGGGGAGGATGCTCCATTGCCAGGCACGACCCCAGCACAAGTGCTCATTGGCCCAGGAAAGGGCACTGTGCACGCTGAAGTTGGGAGCTCGCCGGACCAGACAACAGCCGTGCAAAAAGAAATGTCCACCAACCAACTCTGTCCCATTTCTGACAGCGGTGACTCTGCACCAGGGGCTCTGCCGTGTCGCAGTCTCGCTGGTTTCGGACCTGGGGAGGGTGTGTGTCCACGATGGTGCTGAACATCCTACCAGGCACAGGTTACCCCCACGCCGAGAACCGTGCAGTCCAGGAGCACCAGCCCAGCTGCTGCGCTCCCCTCCTTCTGGCATCCCCTCCCCTGGGACATGAGCGCCCCTGCAGTAACATACTTTCTGGGACTGGCCTGCAACCCCTTCCTCCACAGGTCTCCCACCCCCACCTCCAGCTTATCCAGCAGCCTGCCATTGAGCATGTGACAGCCAGGGACAGACAGCAGGCCCTGGCTTGCAGTGGGGGGCCTCACTTGCCCCTCATTACCCATGCAGGCAGGCCTTGTGTTACTTTTTATGCAGTTGTGCGTGTGTGTGTGCGTGTGCGTGTGTGTGTGTGTGAGAGAGAGAGAGAGAGAGAGAGAGAGACATTGGAAGGAGAGACATTGGAAGAGAGACATTGGAAGCCCCACAGGGCTCCCTGACTCCTCTTGTCCAGCTCCCCCAACATCTTAAAGGAGCTGCATCTTAGCATGGCCAGCGGGTACACAGACCCTTCCCTTGAGGACAGAAAAAGAGGAGCTGGGGACTCCAAGGAAAACAACAGGGACAGTGGCCCAAGCCACAGCCTTTGAAGCATGACTGCCACAACTGCACAGCACTGCCAGCTTCAGTTCAACCTTCCTAAAAAGCCAGCCTGCCTCCCTTTGCTGGAAAGCGCCAGCTTCCTCGCCAACAGTGGCAGCTTCAGTGACAAAGCCTATGTCCAGGAACAAGGTCCTCATCTGACAAAGCAGTGACAGGTCCACCCTGAAGTGTAGGATGACCAGATGCCCCGGTCTGCCTAGACTGGCCCACTTAACAGCACGGTTCTGGCATGATTAGCAGAAGCCCCCTTCCGAGGTGTCTTGGTTTGGGCAGTGAACCATCCTGTAACCCTTCTTCCAGGGCACACTGTTCCCAGGGAGAACAAAGGGGCAGGCCTGGCATGCTTCTGCAGAGCACTGTAAGCCACAGACTTTAAAACTGAGCTCGTGTGCAATTATGTCTAATTTGGCCCCTGCTGGTGACATGCCAGCTGACCGAAATTCTGCTCCCTGGAAATGTGACTGGACGCTGATGAAGGGAAACCCAGGACTCAGCAAACATGCTCGAAGCTTGTGACTTGAGGGTGGAGACAGAGAAAGAGAGAGTATTGGCATTGAGCATGGGAAAACCTGCTCGGAACTGAACCCATGAAGTTAGCTGCCTGAGAATCTCAGTTCAAATTCTGTCCATCCTCCAAGTGCTGACTCCAGCACATGAGAAAGCCTCACATTTCTGCCTGGTGAACAGCCCCCGATTTGTGGGGCACGGATGGCCTTCAGGAGTCCCCGGGTTTGTGTGAAAGTAGCAGGAAGCCAGGCCAGCGAGCTGATCTCTGCCATCCGCGCCATCACATCGTGCTGTGATACCTGAGCACCGATGGCCCCAGGAAGCTAAGTCTGGCCAGGAGACAGCATCTCTCACAATCAGGAGGAATAATATGAAAATGAACATGCTTTTGTCTTTTGATTTTTTTTCCAGCTCTTCCTGAGAAAAACAAAGCCCGCTGAACAGGAAACATCATTCTCTCAAGAACAACTGTGAACAATTCAACGCATTTCCTTCCAGGCTTGCCCCTACTCAAAGTTCTAACTTCTCCACAGAGTATCCTGCTTTTTCGCTTTATCATATAAGTGTTTCTCCATATCATTAGAAGTCAATCTGCTTATTTTAACTGTGAGTGCGGTTCTCCAACGGCAATGTTCACAGCTGTTTGCTATTGCAACTTCAAAAGTTTATGCACAGCAGAAGATAGTAAATAAAAAGCATGCAGAAGAAAAGGAAACCAAGCAATAAAATTTTAATGAAGAATCCATCTCCCAAAATAGTGTAGGTCCTGGGGCTGCGAGTTTTGAGGCCCTCATGCAATTCTGCTGCAATGAGCCGGGTGAATCAGCCCTGCTGCAGCCCCATCGGCCTATGCCAGAAAGAAAGGGCTGAAAGGCTGATGCTAAGGAGGAAGGAACAAGCCACGAGAGGCTGGTGGGGCCTCCTAGGTGTTTATAGTGTCCTCGCCTTCCGTGGCAGTCAAGTCACCAGGCTCATCAACCGCACATGCGTGTAACTCTGAACTCCGCCCTGCCACCTGCTTTTTGCAGCCCGCCTCCTCTCCACTCACCTAGCACTCTCTCTGCACCAGGCTGAGCCAGCTGCGCTACAGTCACCATGCGGTCGGTCACTTTGGCTCACAGGAGAGGAAGCCAGGGCAGAGAGGCAGTAAATGACAGTGGCCATGGCCACAGAAGGTTATTAGAAGTATTGAACTGAGTGATTCATGAAGAGTGCTTAGAAGCATATTTGGCATAAGCATCAGGTGCCTTTGTCATTATCAGCATCATCAGAGGTTAAAATGGCATCAAGGGTGGCACCTGGTCTCCCCCTTTAAGAGCTGTGTACACACTGCTACTTGTCCCGATCCTGTTTCCTCCTACCAGCTGTAAAGCAGCATGCTGTCCCCTCGCTGTTCAAGGAACAGGCTTGAGACCTGAGGCTGACATCATGGTTTTCCACTGAAGTATGAGTTATGCAGCTTTTCTGCAGGGCCACTTGTCCCCCCCCCCATAAGTAACCCTGGGAACTCCACACATTGTACTTAGCACAAGCTCCAAACTAATCATTAAGAGACAACAGCTTGGTTCCATGGAGCTAGACTGTTGATCCTGTAATCCTCAGATCACTTCTCACCAGGCAGCGAAACGGATGATTGGCCTTCAGGGTCAGCATGTTGTGGGGTGTAACTCCAGCCAGAGGCAGAGGCAGGAGGTCTGCCTTGAGTCTGAGGCCAGTCTGGGCTACACAGTGAGCTCAAGGCCAGCCTAAAGTAGGTAGCAAGACCCTGTATCAAAAAACAAAACGAAACAAAGCAACCCAGCTGGATTCACCTTAGCCAAAGCATAACAAAGCCTGACTTCTCCCAACACCCTTGCTTCACCTCTCACTCTGTAGATCTGGCAATATGTAAAAACGAGGGACACTCACCTCAGGAAGTAGCTCCCCTGCCCTTCGGCCCAGTACTCCAGAGCCCTGGCTCTCACACTCCTGCCACTGTTCCCTTGGATTAACAACCCCTGTTCTAGCAGGACCTGGCGGAGCATGCCTGTCATCACAGAACTCTGGGAGGCTGAGGTGGGAGGATCAAAATTTTGAGCCCACCCTGAGCAATGAAGAGATTTAGCAAGGTCCTATTTTAAAACAAAAAAGGGCTGGGGACATAGCTCAGTACAAAGGCCCTGGGCTCAAGCCCCCATATTGAAAGAGAAAAAACAACAAAAACAAAGGCCTATTTTAGAGGCCTTAGGATGCCAGGCCCAAGCCAGCCAAGTAAAAGGGTTAAGTCCAGTAAAACAGTAAGAGCTCATTATAAAAAGCAGCTTCTGAAGATAACTGGGGTTACCCAAATGTCTTTGAAACTGATGGGCAATATTACATTGCTAACAGCTTATAACACACAAGTATCTCCCAGGTACCGCACACCTTACGTGGACTAATTTGACTCTGATTACAGTTCTTGTCCTTATTTTATAACAGAACACGTTAATATCTTGCCCAAGTTTGCACAACTAAGATGTGAAGGAACCCGATAAACTAACTGAAGTAGTATTCTATTTTAAAACTCCCACATGTCCCAAGAAGGTAGCCCATTTACTTTCCATCAGTATTTGTACAGACTAAAGGCAATTTGCTGACCATGTGCTTAGTACTATTTAACTCACCAATTAAACACTAACCTCCTTTAAAAGTTACGCATAATGTAAATGAAAAACTGGACAGTAAGCCTTGTTCCCATTGCCATCTGAGCGGACAAAGAAGTCAGTTTTGCCACAGACTATATGGGTTTATACCCCCTGCTCTTTATTTTCCCTGGAAGAAAGATGTGTCACATGCGGCCTCCCAAGAGGTCATCTAAACAGAGCCTAGAGCCTGCGTCACAAGCCTTCCTGAACTCAGAGACCCTCCCTCCTTCCAGGTGTCCTCCAGTGCGCTCTTCTGAAAGGTAAGGGTGAGCTGGTGAGTCTTCAAAAACCTCCAGCAACAGATGGATGGACAGGCACGAGTGCCATGGACACACGGTACCCACACAAAGGCGTACTAATCTGCCTTGAAAAGGAAGGAAATACTGATACATGCTACAACTTGGATGAACCCAGAAGACAGGTTACATGGAATAAGCCACACACAGGAGGACAAGTGCTATGTGGTCCAAGCCCTTCGAACAGAAAGTAGGGTGGTGGCGGCCAAGTGTGAGTGAAGGACTACATGGGAGGGATGATTTAATGAGCAATAAAGTTTCAGTCTGAGAAGAGAAAGAAGCCCCGGAGATGGAAGAGGATGGTATGACACACAACACACTGCTAATGTCACAGGCCTGTCCACTGAAAATGGTTTAAACGGGCATTTTACATCATGTATATTTCACCACAATAAAATAGATACACAGAGTAGGGGGTTTTAATTAAGTTGATAAATTTCAAACCTTAGCTGCACACTGGAATCTCCCAGGGAAGTTTGTAAAAATATCTATTTATTCCTAGTAGTGGGAGGCTGGCGCTTGTTGCAGCGCACCCAGGGGGACCAGGGCCCGCCGGTGACAGGCACTCCCACCAGGACACGGCTGCCACACTGGCTCTCACAGGGTGGTGGCAGCATCTTCACCTAAGACAGATGCACGGGTGCAGCAGCTGCAGGCTGCTGCGTCAACCCCCAGGGGATCCGGGTGCACAGGCTACACCACGTGCCGGAAGCGGGCTCAGCCCCACCGTGCACAGAGGGTGGCTGGGGAGGGGTCCTGGCTCTCGGTGAGGGAGGCACTGTCCTGATGCAGCGGGGATGGCGGGTCGAGATGCTGCCGCCAGTGCAGTGTCCTGAGAGGGAGGCTTGTTCACCACCTTCCTCTTGGAGAGTCTAAAGGTTCAAAGATTTTTTAAAGAAAAAGGAAGCAAAATAAAAATAAATAATCTATGGTAGACCTCTCACCCAAAACAGACGGAGAGCTGGGGGGACAGTGGCCTGGAAGGCTGCTCTGACAGCACAGCAGGGACAGCAGTCAGGACGGGCCTTTAACCCAGACATCAGCCTGCTGTTCTCTTCTACCCAGAAGCCCTGCGAAGTCTCTCCGCAGCTGCCCTGCCTTCTAGCCACCCTCCACTTCTCCTATGCAAAGACGCAGCATCTAAACTTCATAAAGAAAAGATCTCCTGTTGTCCCACCCTGGGGAGGCATGCACAGGGGGATTACAAGTTCAAGTCCAGCCTGAGCACTGTAGCAAGACCCTGTCCCAAAACTTAAAAACTGAAAAGGGTCAGGGATGTAGCTCAATGCAAGGGCCCTGGCTTCAGTCAACGAAAGAAGGAAGAAAGGGAGGGAGGGAAAGAGGGATGGAGAAAAGGAAGGGGAAGGAAGAGTCCTTACCGACAGAAGCAGAGGGAGAATGGCCTTCCCACCATTAGAAATGGAGGTTTCCCCAGCCAACGTGGTCTCCTTTAGGAGACGCGACCCTGCCGCACAGGGTCAAAGAAGCAGCTCTGGGAAAGACTGCTCGAGGTTCAGATCCTTCATTCATACCCTTCCCAGTAAGAGAAATGTTCAGATGAACAAGGGAGGATCTGGTGAAAGGATTTAGATCTCAAAAAAAATTTTGTTGGTACCAGAAATCAAACTCAGGACCTTGTGCTTGCCAGGCAAGCACTATGCCACTGAGCTATACCTCTGGCCCCTGGATTTAGAAAATCTATGGGTCAAAAATACTGTTACCAGTAGACAAAGTTTTGCCTCATCAAACTACAGGGAGAATGTTACCTCAAACATAGTCCTCAAAATGTTACCTCAAAAAAAATTTAACCTCAAACATGGGTCCAAAAAAGTGTCACAAAACGGGGGTGACACTGCCTCTGAGGCAGATGATTAAAGAATAAATCCTTCTTGACACAATAAATCTACAGCAAAGAATGATTCAAGTAAGTGTCAAACTCACACACTGAAGAAGCATTCACAGCGATCTCTCTTACCTCACACCCCTTTGGTTTTCTTTCAGGGGGTGGTTGTTGGTTTGGTTTCCTTTAGTTCAGTTTGGTTTTTTGAGACAGGATCTTGCTATGTAGGCCAGGCTGGTCTTGAACTCACCACAGTCTACTGCCTCAGCCTCAGCCAAGTGCTGGGACTATGGGGGTGTGCCACCACACCCGGATGGTAACACACCTTTGGGAATAAATATAAACCCATTTTCCAGATGTAGAAGGGAACTCAGAGAGTCACACTCAATGTCACCCCGGAAACGGCACCTCGATTAAGTCCTCTTAAGGGCTCACCACTGCCCTTGGTGACAAAGGGACTCTTGACTCTCACTGTTTAGGGCGGACAATACTTCCACGGTTCTCTCATTTTACTACAAAACGCAGGGTTGAGGACCCCTTCCAAAGGGCCAGATGGAACTAATCTACCTTGCCCACTGTGGTGGCACACACTTGTAATTCCAGCCCTCCAGTGGCTGAGGCAGGAGGACCGGGAGCTGCAGGCCAGCCTGGAGGACACTGTGAGTTCATGCCCAGCCTAGACGACATAGTGTGACCCTGTCTCAAAGAAACAAAACAAAACGAAACCACTCACCTTGCTCTGCCTCTCCAGTGTGGATGAATGTCCTGCTCTCCATCTGGGTGGCTAAGGCAGCAAATGCATTCTCGGGTGAGAAGCTACTCCAAGGCTCCCCAGATCCTCTGCAGGGCCTAGTCACACCTGACCCCCGAAGGCATCCGGTGCGCGAGCCCAGCACCAGCAACATGGCACGACTTGCTGAATGAACGCGCAGCCCTGTGGGGTCTCCACTGCCGAGCCCTGGAATGCTCTCCGAGGCCAGCCACGCTGCCTCAGTTCACGTCAGCAGCCATCACTGCAGTGGAGATACCAACTAGTCCCGATTCATTGCTGCTTTTTATAGATAGCACCCCACACGCTTTCTCTTTAGGAATTTTTCAAATGTTGACTAGCTACTACCTTCATGGATTTTTTTGCATCACCATTGCTTGCTTCACTTTGCTGACTCTTATGTTTGGAACCCAGCCTTTCATCATCTCTGGCCCAACTACAACTCCATCCATCTCTGCTACAGATTCCTGGACCTCTCAATGCTCCGGTCCCTCCGTCCCTCCGTCCCTCATGCCCTTGCAAAAGTGGATCACTGCCCATTCCTCCCTGCCTGACACAGCTGCTTTCAAGTTTTAATTTTTGCAAGGTAGAAATGGTAGCAAAAGAGAACTCTGCATCTCAAGCAGCAAAGGGCAGCTATTGTAACTTTTCTAACCTTAGAAACGTATGTATACTAGAAAGTTGGGGAAGAGAAAAAAATGTTATTAACCCTTTATCTTATTACCTAGGAAGAACTGCTGTTGACATGCTGACCTCCAAAGCTGGCATCGAGAGCTCAGCATGGGCCACGTTATCGTTTGTGTCTCACTGTCCCCCAAAGCTTTTAGACAGGGCTTTTTCACAGGTAGCTGAACCTGTGACTGATTCATAGTTCAATGATGGGACTAAGAGTGACGGAATAAGGCTGGGCGACTGCTGGATCAGCACCACCCTAATCCCAGCAGTCTAAATAAGACAAAAGGGGCACAAAAAGGCTTGCTTTCCCCCTTTTGTTCTTGTTACTTTTGATAGCTTCCACAACCACGAACAGTTTCTCTTCTGCCATGCCACCCTGCCTTAGAGCCAGCCAATTATGGACTGAAACCTCTACACTCTGTGAGCTAAATAAACCTTTCTTCCTTTAACCTTGGGTGTTGGGTATTTTGTCTCAGCAAAGTGTGAAAAGTAACTAAGACAGATCATAAAACACAATCTTGACACTCATTAATTTTATTATTGTTTTAATTTATCTGTTATTGTCAAATTAATCAATATGGGATAATATTCTAAAAATGTACATTTGCTTAATTTTTGAAAAAGCTATTTTAAATACTATTCCCACCTTTGCCCTCAGCCCCTCATCCCAAAGGCAATCTCTAAAAAATGTTTGCATTACCCTTCTAGAAATATTCCCCCACACACAGTTTAAGTATGTCACTTCCTGTTGGTGGCTGGATCTTATGTGTTCTACTTAATAGATCAAAACTACATATTTTCAGAGATGTCAAAACTGTTAAATAGAAGCACATAAAAAGTTTCATTGCTTTTTCAGAGTTCAACTCATCAGCCCCGAAGTTGCAACCAGAGGTAGAGTGGAGAGGAATATATCGGCCCCCTGCTCCAACTGTCGGCCAGTGCAAACTAACAATAGCAAATCTAGGGAGAACTGAGAAAGAGGGGTTTGACATAGTCCCCAGAATCAGTGCCAAAGCAAGGACAAGACTCTGGTGACCTGGCTTTTGGAAAGAAAGCCACATCTTTATATATTCTTTTAAAATAAATATTGTTTCCATTTGAAAAATAAAATTCATTAGTAAATACAGAATAAAAGCAAGAGCATATTTGTACTGGCTCTATGACCATCTCTTGGCAAGTTTTCCACAAATTTAAAATGCAACAGGGCTCTGAGAAGCTGCCTGTTAGAGGTGTATTTGGAACGTCCCCCTACAGTCTCATGTGTTCAGAGACAGGGCTTTGGGAAGGCAGCTGGGTTATAGGGCACGGTACCCCCCAGCAGATTATCCACCCGGGAGTCTGGAGCTGCCTGTGCCACTGGAGCTGGGGCTCCCCTACCCCTTCTTGATGGTCCCCATGGGCTCAGCACCTTGCTCCCCATGCCTCTCTGCTGTGCCAGGTGCACCTTGGTGCCAGCCAGCCACAATCTGCAGCTGTGAACCCGCAAACCAAAGTCACCCTCTCTTCCTCCCTTTTGTGACTGTCAGGTGTTTTGTTCCCGTGACAAGAAGCTGATTGATACACCACCTTACCGGACCTTCTGGGGAGCCCTTCTCTGAGCTGATGAGAGCATGCATCCTGCAAGGACTCTGGTCAGGCCCTCTGCCCAGCCTGCACAGTCAGCCCAGGGCCAAGGCAGAAAACACTGGGACCAGCTCAGACTGAATGCAAGGGCCCCCTGCAGGACGAGAAGCGTAGGGGAGGTGATAAAGGATTATACAAAGTCCTGAAATAGGAAGGAAGAGTCTGCAGGAGGGGGAAGGTGGAGGATGAAGGCGTGTAGTGTGCTCTCTGCTTCTACCGGCTCCATGTCCCTCCACCCCTCCGCTGAGCTTCACGGGGCTAGAAGCCTCACTGGAGCTTTGCTACCTTTCTAGGGCTGTGACCCCCGGGGGATCAGATGAATCCAATGTTTCTCTCTCTCCCCTCCCCTCTTGTCTGAACACTCACAGGACAGCCCAGCAGGCAGCGGGCCAAGGCAGGCAGCAGCCTGAGCCAGGCAGTGGGGTAAGACACGTTTGAAGTCCTCTTTCTCTTCGAAGTGGACTTCGACTCTGTAGCAGTGATCGATTTAACCTTCGAACACTTCATGTGATGCAAGAATAAATGGGAACTTCAGAGAAACTACTCTCCCCTCAGCACACGGGGTAATCCTGAGACCACTTGGAGAATGGCACACAACATGGAAATCCAAACTCTCCCCAACTTTGTTTGGACCCAGTAGGGAATATGCTGGGTTCTTGAAAAAGTAAGTGTACATACTCAGGATTAAGTTGATTTGCACTCAAATTAATAGATTGAACACTAGTTCCTTAACAATAACCCAAAGAATTTTCCCGTCCTCCAGGGAGAGTGGGGCCAGGATTTTAAAGCCACTTTCTGTTAAAGTGGGAAAGAAAGAGTAGGAGCTGGAGAGAGATGCAGGGGCGCTCACGGAGGATCCAACCCTCTCCATCCACACTCAAGAGCCAAGTTGGTGCTGACACCTTTTGAGTAGGGTCTTCCCAGAGGAGGAAACTGAGGCACAAACAAATTGGAATAACTTGCTCAGGTTCCACAGAGCAAAGGAGACCTAAATTCAATGTTAAATGTGCATGTGGCACTTGAAAGCTGTGGAGATTATCTTTAATTTGGCAGACAATGGAGGTAAATTCCTTGCTTAGACAAACAGTACAGTACAGGCACATTAAGCAAACACCAAGACAGCTAGTAGTTATCCAGCATCCTTCCGGTGCCAGCTGCAAGGCTCCTGGCTGGGTACTTAAATATATGTGGCTCCAATCACATGCAAATCAAGTCTACTTATACAGAGATGACTACATAATGTGTACTGGCATTACTTAAGGTTGAATTCAGATGGCTACTAAAATATGAAAATAGAAACAAAATCTTTTCTTTTTTTCTGTTTTTTTGTGCTGGAAATTGAGCTCAGTGCAGCACACATGCTAAGCAATGCCACACCACTAGTACCAGCAGCCCCTCTCTCAGTTCATTTATTTATTTTGTCTTTTTTGTCTTTTTGAGAGAGGGTTTCACTATGCAGTTCAGGTTAGCCTTGAACTCACTTTGTAGCCCAGGCTGGCTCATAGCAATCCTCCTGCCTCAGTCTTCAGAGTGCTGGGATTACAGGCATGTGCCTGCTTGCCTGGCATCCCCCTTAGTTTTTAAAAAAGGCTATAAAATGTCTTCCATCAGAAATTCAGTAGGAATGCAGAAATGGCCATTAAAAGTCTTTTCCTTTGAGGATCTCATATAAAAAACAATTCATAAGAATGCTCTCCTATGTTATATCAATAGCAAGACAGATCTGTAGTTTCCCTGCAACAGGGGGATGATACGGGCACCCTTAATCTACCAACTAACAAATTCTATAGTTGTAACTGCTGGGAGTGCATGAATAAATGAAAACCATCAGTTGTCCTGGAAGAAACAGCCAACCACAAGCTCACTCCTAAGCATTAGAAACCCAGAATGGCCAGGTATGGGACCTCCCTTTTCATCAAAAATATTCTTCAAACTAAGCATGGTGTTTTACACCTATAATCCCAGCACTCTGGAAGGCTGAGCCAGGAGGATCTTAAATTTAAACCTAGAAACATGGCAACCTAGTGAGGCCCTGTTTCAAAACATAAGGAAGAGGAGCTGGGGACTCAGGGGCACAAGCACCAGCCTGGCAAGCCCAGGGTCTTGAGTTCAATTCCTGGTACCAAAAAAACCCCCCCAAAACCCCCAAAAAACCCAAAAACCAAAAAACCCATAATGAAGAGTTGGGAATGTAGCTCAGTGCAAAGGTGCTAGGTTCAATCCTCAATTCTGCAAATTTAAAAAAAAAAAAAACAACTAAAGAACGTTCTCCAGCTCTCTCGGCCTTCCCCACAGCTGCACCACCTCCCCCTGAAGTCCTAGGGCAGCTAACTTCCACCAAGCTGCAGTTTATGGAGGCTTTTGATTTTTCTCTCCCAAATCCAGTTTGTTTCCCAAAAGACAGAAAAGCAACCTTAGAGCTGCACCCAAATAGATTCTATAAGATAAACCCAACTTGGATAGAGATCAGTGCCTGGCTTTGTATGTGGTTCACACGTGTGCTCAAATCAAACACACAAGGAACCTGACTGGAAGGAAAGCACGCTTGTGTGTTTTCACCTATCAAACCTGTACACACGGCAAGGAGCAACAGCTCATTTTGCTCTGCCAGAGCTCTTGTGCATGTGTCACCCGGAAGACCTGAAACTCACGTGGGAGCGGTGGCCTATGCTTGTAATCCCAGCACTCCTGGGATGCTGAGACAGGACAAGCACAAGTCTAAGCCCAGTCTGAGCAACTTGGCAAGGCTCATCACAAAGAGAAAATTAAAAAGAATGCTAACCAGAAGGGTCACACGTAACAGGTGATCATAAAATGACACCAGCTTGACCAGAAGGCCAAGGTGTGATTGTGATAATAAAATTAAAGGTGAGTCCAGTTAAATGTACTCAGATCTGCAGAGACCTAATTATCCCACAGCTCGTCAGGTGACTGCTCAGGATCTGGAATCGCAGCCATGGGCAGTCTGCAACCTACCTGAGGAGGGGTCACTGGGAGCCACTAAATGTCCTGGGAATATGACAAGTGAAAACTGCCACATGAAATAGAATGAGAAAAGAAGAGAGAAACCTTGCCTCCTGCTGATTCATCTTCAAACCACTTGCCCTGCTCTAACTGTACCTGGTCTCAGGTCACCCATCCTTAACAAAACCATCAGGCACAGCTGCCTGTCCTAAAGACATCCCCAAAGCCACAGCATGACCCAAGACACCTAAGAGGATACATACTGAAGAGCACAGTCCCAGCCCGCCTTGCCTGGAAGACAGCTCCCTCCCCACTGCCACCCTTGGCCTTGAGAGCCCAACGAAAGGATTCTGCTTGTTTGTTTTTGTTTTTGACAAGAACAGAAAGACACTTTGCTGAGATTGGCTCCAGCAACTCAAGACAGCTAAAAGTGACCTTTGCCGCCGGCAATAAAGAATTCCATGATGTATCTGCCCCCTTGCAGTCACCCCCATCTTGGTATCGATCCAGGGGCTCAGGGGTAGAGCTCTTGCCTAGGCTGCAGGTTCTGAGAGGTTTCATCTTCAGCACCACAAAAGAGGGGCAAAAAAATAAAATAAAATAAAATAAAATAAAATAAAATAAAATAAAATAAAATAAAATAAAATAAAATAAAATGAAAAAATTAAAAAAAAAATCAACTCCAGCAAACTAGGGACCAAACAAATGTATTAGGATGTCTTTCCCAACTTTCCTCTGGTCACCCACAAACACAGAACCTCCTTCACACAGCCCTTCCATTGTCCCAATTCTGCGGCTCCCATAGGCTCCTTTCCAGAACTTGCAGTGCCCTAGAAGGAGTCTCAGCATTACTGCTCTCTCCGCACTCTCACGCAGGCTGTGACAAGCATCAATGCCCCACCACCACGCTTTGTACACGTCACACTCTCCGTGGCTTAAAGAACGACAGTCCAGAACCAGGAAGCAGCGGCACTCTTCCTGCACCAGTAGCAGTCCAGCCCCAGGGGCGAGAATCAGGAAGCACAACCCTCCCTGTGAGTCAGGCTCTCAGGCAGGGAGACAAAATCCGTCCCCCACCCCCCAAGCAACCAGCTGATTCGGAAGAATGCAGGCTGAGATGATAGCAACAGAAGTAAAGAAAGAACTTAATGCCTGTATTGTTTGATTGACTTAGCACAACTAAAGCCAGTAGTCTGAGCATCTATTTAGAGGATAACAATACCCAATATAGTAACTATTGGCGGGGGGGGGGGGGGGGGGGGGGGGGGGGGGAGGGGGGACCAGATACTACAGTCCATTGACCACTACATGCATGGGACTACACAGTTACCTCTAGAGGTCTATCACTTCCACCCACCTCTCAAGGAAGAGCAGCAAAGCCCAAGGTTGCTCAGGCAGTTTGGGGAAATCAGAATTCAAACCCACATGTGTTCAACGCCACAGTTTTAGCCATTTCCTGGAGCCCTGACTCTCCCCTAGAGGGAAAAACAAAACATAGCTATATAATAAAGACCTATGAGCTCGCTGGTCAGTCACCACACTACAAGTTTCTGCCTGGTTTGCCATCAAACCCGGAACTTAAGGCATGGCTGGTATATACAATAAAGTGTGTTTTTCCAATTATCTTATTTGGAATCATCGGTGCGTACCACTGCATTATGGAAATGGCTTCCTTTCACATTAGTGCTTCAGAGACAGAGACAAAAAGAGAATGTCTTTATGTATGCATTTGATGCAGCTTGAAAAAGTTCTGTAAAAAGCCCATGCATTTGTGTATGCTATTTCTTGGGGGAAAATCAGGCAGCAAAATAGACTTTAAAGAATAACCATGCACCTATTTTTAACAGCACCCTCTCGAAAGGGGATGTCTTAATGTACACATTTGAAGACGCTTGAATGTGCTCTATAAAAACGTTCCTGTATTTGTACCTGTTTTTTCTTGGGGAAAAATAAAACAGCAAAATTAACTTTAAAAAATATGGTGCATTTTTTCTTTTATTCTTGTGTGTGTGCATGTATATGTGTATACATGTGCACACGTGTGTGTTACTAGGATTGAGCAATGAGTTACTTTCCCAATCCTTGCAATTCTATTCTAAGATGGAGTCTTGCCAAGTTGTCCAGGCTGGCTCCAAACTTGCAATCCTCCTGTCTCAGCCTTCTGAGAAAGTGGAATTATAGGCATTTACCAACACACTGGACCACACAAAGCACATCGTCCAAATGGCTGCAAGGAAGCTGCCCTTGATAAAATCACAACAAACTGCTGAAAGAGACAGGAAAGAGAGATGAATCCCCATGACTCAGAGATGGCCAACTGGTACCCACTGGAAAGTTTCAGGTTGTAACCATGGCTTTAAGACCCCCTGTGGCCAGCTATACAGATGGGAGGCCTTGATACAATATCATGGATTTCAAGTTCTTTGTGCAAATGGCTCTCTCAAAGGTCACTATGATTAAAGGACAAAAAATAACACACAAAAAGCCCCCAGGCCTTGGTATCATTGCAAACTAAGCTGGTTCCTTGCCTCAGATGGAAGTGCCTTCTGGTAGGACTTACCTCACCCCGTCAAGTTCAGTAATCTTTGCTTCTCTTTTGGTTACCATGAGGACTGGGCAAGCATTAGCTCTCTTTGTACA
Source organism: Dolichotis patagonum (assembly GCA_004027295.1). NCBI lineage: Eukaryota > Metazoa > Chordata > Mammalia > Rodentia > Caviidae > Dolichotis > Dolichotis patagonum. Next base: position 10,347 of record PVJX010001091.1, on the reverse strand, counting down.
AGAGTCTTTTAAATAAAAAGAGCTGTCAAACGCTTTAGGAAAGCTGCACATAGTGGTGCATGCCTGTGATCCTGGCCAACAGAGAGGCTGAGGCAGGAGGATCTCCAAAAGTTCAAGACTGTGTAGGCTAGACTACATAGTGAGTTTAGGCCAGCCTGAACAACATAGTAAAGCCCTGTCTCAGAAAGTCTCCAACAAAAACTTATGGAGACCTAGAGATACAGACCCTCACTTGGATCCTCACGATTGCGAAAGAAAAAAAGAGATAGAGAAGAGAGAGTGTGTGGAGTGGGACAGTATGGGGCAGCAGCAAATCAAGGGTTTCCTAGTTAAAAGGGGGTTAGCTAACACCCTAAAAGACACTAAGTCTTAAACAAACCTGGTATTACAAGCTTAAACTCTCCCAAACAAGTCATTCTGGCTAACAGTGTGTGTAATTAAAGTTAAAAGCATACTAAAATAACACTTCGGCTGTTGACCTTAGAGGTCCTTTTGCAAAGCTCAAGCAGAAAGCCAGCACTCAGGGAGTGGCCTGACTCTGCCACTGCAGGCAGCAGCGCCCTGCCCCGCAGCACCACCCATGTCCCTCAGGGTGCGGCTCCTCAGGGCATTCAGCTGCAGGACACCCCAGATAGCAAAATGGGATAAAGGTACCACTGGGCCCTGTCCCACACGACTGCGACTGCATTTAACTAGGTCAGAATTTAAGCTTCACCTCAGGCTGGACACCACAAAGAAATAAAGCTCAGCCCTACAGCTACCAAGTGATTCAAAAACCTGGTTACTCAGGTAGGATCATCACCCAAAAACTGGTATCATGAGCCAAGCTCTTCCCCTAACACACACACACACACACACACACACATTTATTTATTTATACTTTTTGAGACAGGGTTTCACTACTGCAGATCAGGCTGACCTTGAGTTCACTATGTAGCCTAGGCTGGCCTTGAGCTCACAGGGATCCTCCTGCCTCAGCCTCCGAAGCTCTGAGATTTCAGGCATGTGCCATCACACCCAGCTGATGTTGCAGTTTTTAAAAGAAGCAAAAAGTGAAATGTTGCCCACTATAATTTTTTAATGTTCCACATATAACCAAGGAATACAATGAATGCTTACATTCTTCCTCTTGCTTTGAACACACGCCTCCAATCATTCCTGCCACTTTCTGAAGCAGTTCTGGAAGCCCTCCTTGAGGAGTATCATTAGTTGCACATCCCTGGCTGCCTTCATGTCCTGAATCTATGTAAAACATTTGCGTTTTCACGGTCATTTTGACATTGGGGAGGAACCAGAGGTCACTGCCAGATTCAGTGATTAAGGTAGATGCGGGCACACCATGATGTGTTTACGAGCCTGCCTTCCTGTTGGATGGCACTCAGCAGCAACATTCAGTGTGGTGGGTTTTTTTTTTTGTTTTTTTTGTATCACATCTCATAGTGACACTCACAAAACAGGACTTCTGATCTGCTTCTGAAAGGTTGAGATTGATGGGATAAGTCCCTGCAAAGTGTGGGGAAATGTTTTAAAGCTGATCAAAGGTCACATGTATTTTACTATAATTCTTTTTTGATTTTTAAAGATTCACTCTATTTTGTACCATGTCTTATAACTCATAAGCTGTTCTATTTTGCACAGTAGAAACTCCCTGTTTTTGTATATGCACCACCCTTAGCAATCCACAGTGACACTTAAAATGGTGAGTGCATTACCTGTGCCAAATGAAATCATCTGTCTAGTGACACAGACCTTTGGTCTTTTTCGTCCCAGTGACAGGCATAAAACTCAGTACCATGCACATCTAGACAAGTGCTAGGAACTTACAGTGCTGTTGTTCCAGCTTCCTGAGTAGTTACTGGAGTTTGTCCCAGCCCCATTAGCCTTTTTAACTCTCAAGTCATTCAGACAAGACTGCTGCTACGTCTAGGTGGCAGTTTGCTTTCAGAACTAACTGGGCCCACACATCACAGTTCATCAGAGCAGCCCAGAAGCTCTTCGAAAGCATTATTTACATTAGATGGTACACACCTTAATCCTGGCACTCAGAAGACGGAGGTAGGAGGATCATGAGCCCAAAGCCAGCCTGGGCTACTCAGCAAGACCTGTCTTAAGAATAAGTAAATAAAGTTGGCTTTGAGTGTGGAGAGCCATTCTGGGTGTCCATAGCGGCCACACTTTCTCCCTTCTTCCACTTCTCTCAGCACGGTATTACTGAGCTGGTAGGTTACTGATACTGTATCAATGTCACACTACATAATTTCACAGGTTGCAGGAAGACATGGCCAATAATAGCAAAAATTAAATGGAAAGTAGCCTATGGAATTTTAATTCCGTGTTCTCATCAATCTGGATGCCTGCAGCAATCTTGCCTGTCAGAAATCTGAGAAGGGCTTGCAGTTTTCACACAGACCTCGTTGAGAAATCCCCCAAGTACCACTTCTTACATGGTATTTTACAGGACACCCAGCCTGGCAGGGAGAGGACAGATCCCAAAACCCAGTCACATCAATTCAGTTACTTTACATAAGAATCACTGAATGCAAGGATCATTCAAGAAGGCAGAGGAGAGGCCAGGAACAAAGCCCACAGAAACAAGTATAATAGTCTAATTTAAACCACCAAGAAGTTGTTTTAAAAGCTCTGTCTCAACTATGCTCAGAACACTCAGCAGATGATTTTTCGGTGCTGTGTTAGGGATAAAACCTGTTCCTTACAGTCGAAGGTTTTACTGAGCCTGCACTTATTGGCCAAATTAACAAACAAGAAAAAGCATACCTCTGTGATGTAACAAGGCAAGGACCCTCACTGTCACCCTTCTGTCCTGGCCTGCCAAGGGCAGCCAACATTGGTCCCAATCTCACGTGGACAGGAGGCCCAGTTGGCCAACAAGCAGGAAAAGTACAACATACCATATCACTCCCGCTGGCATGACCTCTCAATGCTAGGTACTGTCACTAAGCACTGCAGGTATTTTGTGAGAGAGCATTTTTAAGTATGCTGCGAACATATAGCACTCATGAACCTGACATCAAAATGCTAAGAACGCCAATTCTCACAGCATAACAGGCCATTGTATTCAGGTCTTCATATTTCACCGTGGTGATGGAGCCTGGAAACCTAAGCACAGACTTTCTCTGTCTGGTGAGGTGAAGGAGTCAAGGAATGCCAGCCCTTGATGAGCTAGGAAAGGGAAGGCTCCCACAAGGCCGCCACCCTCTACTCAGTCTGCCCGGAGGGACCTAGGAAGGCTTCCAAAGAAAGCGACCCCATGCAGTGGGCTTTGGGCTCCCCGGATTTTCGCCTCTCCTTCCTGTAGACTGCACGGAACTAAAGCCACAGGTTTATTCAATAAACACCAGGCGGTATCTCAGGACAAAAGGAAATGCTACTTCACTCAAGCACCCTGTTCCCTTCTCTGCAAGTTTGCACTGTGCCTTGCTAATTAGTGGATCGTGTCGACCACTTGGTAGCAACAAACCATTGCTTAATGTTTTATGTGCCCAGTTTCCAGCCTCTGTGGGCATCAGTTTGCGCTGGGAAGCAACCTTGTGTTTTGACAGCTTGCCACACTGAAGGACTTCCACCCAGCTGAGGGTAACACTGCAACCGCCAGAGGAGCCGCGGGCTCCTCCCTGCACCCCAGGAGCTCTGCCTTCTGCGCGGTTTACCAAACTGAAAACTGAAGCTGCAAAATGCTGATCCTGGTCAACCACTGCGTTCACAGAGCAGGAGGCTGCAGCCTGCCCCTCCTTACTGCCTGCAGCGAAGGGTCACGTGGGAAAACGAACTCCCACCTCTGACACTCCTCCCCGAGGCTGGGGGAGGGGAGAGAAGGGGTACACAAATTGACCACTCCCTTTTTCGAATGTAGTCCGTGGCCCTACCAAGAATTCCAAAGCCCACAGACGCACACGCACACCACAGCCTGCTGCAGGTTTCACCACTTTAAACCAAACCTGGCACCTCTGCCACCAAGGCCAGCCTGAGCAAAAGATTAACCTGTGGTCCTGCGCCATGGGTTCGCGGACAGGACCAAGCCTAGAGAAAGAGGGCCAACTTTCTGTTTGTTTTAAAGGAAATACTTCCTGGCACATGTTTAGGACTCTGAACTCTGCACATGAGGCCACGTGGTTGTGCTAATCTGGCTCCATCCACTCACGATCAGCCAAAGCAACCTCGCAGCGAGGGCTGCCCCTGGCGGGGTAATCAGCACCATCTCCTCCAAGTCACGCGGGCCATAGGGCCTCTCACCACGCGCGGGGTGGGGGTGGGGGTGGGGGAAGGAGGTATCCTTTTTCGGCTGTGGCAGGAAGGGACGCTCACCTGTGGGATATGAACTGGGTCTGGCTGGCCAGGTGAAGCCCCGAGAACGGGACAGGAGGACACGCCTGCCCTTCTGGGAGATCCGCCTTCGCCACTCGCAGAGCTCAGAGAGCGCTGGCACCCTACTGGCGGCGCCCACCTGTAGCCACAGCAAACAAACTTTCTGCCCCTTCTGTGTCGGATGCACTGAGTCCCTGACGCCACCCCCTGGCCCAAGCAGGCAGCGGTCGGAGCTCCGCGGGTTCCTCACCTGACACCCCCGAGTCCCCACCCTGGTCGTCCCGAGACTCCGTGCCCGCTGGGGTGCACGGGGTGGTGGGTCCAGGTTGCCAGCGAGGGACTCGTCGTCCGCAGAGAAGCGCGGGAAGACGCCGCGCTCTGCCCTCTGCAACTCCAGCCCCCAACTTCGCCAGCCACGCCGCCGCCGCTGCCCCCTCGCTCCCCGCGCCGCGCGCCCCCGCGCCCTCGGCCTCCCCAGCTCGCTCCCGGGGAGGGGGCTCCCTCACATCGCCGGGCACCCAGAGCTCCGGGACACTTACAGCCGTAGCGGGGTCTCTGCAGCGACGGGGGCTCTTCATGCGGCATCCTGCGCGGCTCTGGGGGCCCTCCCGGGGCGCGCCCTCCGCGGCTCCCCTCGCTGGCCAGGCTGGCGGGCTCCGCGCCCCGCTGGAGCGCTCTGATCGCGCCCTACCGCCCGCGCCGGGACGGTGTTGCTTCGCCGGGCCCGCTGCCCCCGCGCGCAGACGCCGAGCACAGCGACTCAGCTCCGCGCCGCGCCGCCGCCGCCTCCGGGACAGGTTTCCTTTCTCCTGCAACCCGGCCCCGTTATCCAGCGCGGGCGAGCGCGGCGTGGCGCAGCGACCCCTACCGCGCCCCGAGCGCAGCGCTTCGGGACCGCCCCGCCGGCAGGGGGAGGAAGGGGTGCGCGGCCGGGGACCCGCGGCGGCCTGAGCGTTGGGACGGTGGAAGTGAGCCCACGCCGGGACGAGCGAGGAAACCGCAGAGGACACAGGCAGCCCCAATCGCCCGGGTGTTGCTCAGTGACAAGGGGCAAACAAGGCGGTTCCTTTTCCTTCGCGGAGATAGCGCATTGACTGTTTTTTTTTTTTTTCTTTGCATCAAAAGTTGCTTCTGTTATCTTTTTCTGCCTACCAAATCCAGGGTTCCCCTGTCGTGACTCACAGGAAGCTGTACGTGTGCGCACTCGCTGGAGACGCAAGATAAACGGCCCAATGACCCCTTGCAGCACTGCCCACCTCGGCCTCCTGCGGGGCCGCCTACCCAAGCCTCAGCTCTAGGTCGCAGCGACCTGGCTCAGCCCCAGCTGGGGTCGCACAACCTCAGAAACAGCATGTAGCTGTGTTTTCAAAGCAGGAGTTTCGGGCGGTCACCGGGAGCTGTTTGGCCCTGTGTGGATCCGGAGCAGGCAAATGTGGGGTGTGTAGGGGCTTAAATGAGAAACAAACTGAGACAGGGATGATTCAGTAGCCGAGAAGGTGGTTTACCACCACCGCCCTATTCTAGGGAGGGAACCCAGCACCTTTGTATTGAAATGCGGTATATCCTCAGTCCTTTTATATTTATTTTTTAAATATTGAGACAGGATTTTTGCTGAGTTGCCCAGCCTGGACTTAAACTTGAGATCTTCAGCCTCTCAGAGTGCGAGCTTGGCTGAATCTGCGTTCTAAGAAGCTGCCCTGTGAGGCTGACACAGGTCCGCCCGCCTTGCTTGGAACGGTTCTGAGAGTCAAAGAATCCATGGGATTAAACTGGACTGGGACATCTCAGTCAGATGGGACAGCAAGATGATTCTTTGTTCTTTTTCCTGGAGACGTTAGAATCTCTTCCTGTTGGCATAGGATGGGAGGGGGCCTTCCTCCGAAACACTCATGCGACTCAGGTGGAGAAGGACGACAAGTCAGTCGCTGATCGGCAGAGGAGGATGAGCTGAAGGGGTTTGTCTGTGTCCGCAGGTGTTGTGTTGGACGCTATCTAAATATCGCTCCATCTCTTCCTCCACTCCCAAGAATTAACAAGGAAGTCCTTCTGCACAGCCGGGGTTCAGTGTGAGTGTGTGAAGTCCACAGATAACTTTGAAGTCTAAGTATTTACAGAGGGAATAAAGTCACTGTGAATTACAGTGGAGAAGAAAGGGGCAGATCTGAGGTGTGCTTTGAAGACTGGGCAGGAGTTGGGTGGACGGGAGCCAGGGAGGGGCAAGAGAGGAGCTTGAGAAGCTGTCACCAGATGTAAGGGACTTGAGGCTAGATGTGAGGGGGGAGGCGAGGGGGGGAGCATTTGTTTCTCAGGAGCCTCAGGGTCAGGGGAGTCTAGGGGAGGCAACCCTGGAGCAGGCCATAGGATGAAGTGGAGATGCCCAAAGGGTGAGCAAATACCTGCTGACATGACAAAGTGGAGTTTGAGCCCCAAGAGGTGAGCAGGCGGACAGGGGCTGTAAATTCCATCTCCAGCTGACTTCTAGAGGAGCTCCAGAGGTTCTAGAGCCCCGTCATGGTCAGTGTCACCGTGAGCACTAAACACTCAGAGGCCAGCAAGAAGGCTGGCGTTCCTGTTTCACTGGTGCTGAGAGCCAGCTTGGCCTTCATTCCCTGGGAAATAGTACTATCTTAGCTAAGCATCTCAAGAAGAAACTCATCTGCAGAATGCCGGGCTACTGTAGGGTTTCACACACCACTGATTCCAATAAACACAAGGCAGTACGTCAGTTTACTTTGCCACACGACTGCTTAGAAAATTATTAAAAAAACAAAAACCGAGAGAGCTAGTAAAAAGTTTTTCAATAAGCGAAGAGAATTTTTTCTTTAACATAAAATAAAAAATGCAAACTTGCTAGATATGCCAAACCATCTTCAAAGCAATATTTTGTTTAATAACTTTTTAGATGGCCATGAAGATGCATGCCTATAATTCCAGCACTCTGGGAAAATGAGGCAAGACGATGGATCACAAACTCAGCACAATGTGGCCAACTCAGTGATTTATCAAGACCTTGTCTCAAAACAAACAAATTTGAAAGGCTCTGAGGTTCAATCCCTAGCACCAAAAACGAAACAACAAAGACATAACTAAAAAAAGTTTTTAAGGCACATATCTTTTGATAGGTTTAAATGAGAATGAACATATTTGAAAAAATGCAGTTTTTATAATGATGAGATTATTCATCCTTGGCTCTGTTAATGAGGTATATTACGATTATTGACTTGCATATGTTGAACCACCCCTGCATTGCTGGGATGAATACTCCTTAATCATAGTGTATAGTCTTGATGATTTGCTGCATTCTGTTTGCCAGTGTCTTATTGAAGATATTTGGACCCATGTTCATTAAGGAGATTGCACTATAATTCTCTTTTCTGGTTGGATCCTTCTCTGATTTTGGTGTCACGGTAATGTTTGCTTCCTGGAATAAATTTGGGAGTACTGCTTCTCTTTATATTTCATTAAAGAGTTTGAGAAAGAGCAGCATTAGGTCTTCTCTAAATTTCTCGTAGAATTCAGCAGTGAATCCATCAAGGCCTGGGCTTTTCTTTATCGGTAGGTTTTTACATCTTCAATTTTATTGACTAATACTGGGTTATTTAGAATTTTTATATCTTTTTGATTCAACTTTGAGATGTAATACCTTTACAAGGAAGTAGTGACCTTCTTTGTCTCTATTAATCAGTCTTGGTTTGAAATCCACTTTGCAAATAGAATAGCTACTCCTGATTTTATCCGGATTCCTGTCACATGGACAATTGTTTTCTATCCTTTGACTTTCATTCTATGAATTTTTTTTTGGAATTAAATGTGTTTATTGTACGCAGCATATTGTTGGATCTTGGTTCTTTATTCTGTTAGTCTGCTTCTTTTTATTTGTGAATTGAGTCCATTTACATTGATGGTTATAATTGATAGGTATTGATTTGTCTTTGCCATCATATTATTTTCATGTTGTTGGTTTGCTTTTTTCCCTCTGTTTAATTACTTGCCTTTCCTGGTGGATTCATTCTGTTGGAGTTCAGGGATTAGTAGTCCTCATTATCTCTTTCTAGAATCCTTCTGAACATTTTGGAGTATGGGTTTGGTGGTCATAAGTTTTTTCAGTTTTCTTTGTCATGAAGTACCTTATTCCTCCATCATTTTTTTTCCTTCTAGAGCTTGAAATACTTTATTTTATAAAGCATATACTTATTTTATAAATAAAATACTTTATTTCAAGCTCTCCTTATCTTGAGGGTTTGTGTTGAGAAGTTGGCTATGATTTGGAGGGCTTTCTTTTGTTTTTATACCTTACACATACTTTATTTCCTCAGCTGAGAACTATTGTATCATGTATATAAAATGCTCTGTAGCTGACCCCAACATTTGCTTGCACTGACTTCAAGCAGAGCTCTGTTTGGGTTTTCTGTGTTCAGGTTGCTCAGTTACTGCTGTTTGTTTGTTTTCCTTCAGGATGAAGGTGAATACTTTCATATAAAATCTTATTTTTCACTCCTTCTCTAGCGATTCTTTACTGGATGCTTTCCTTTGCATAATTATACTGCAATGGGACCAGCATCCTAAAGTCGCCATGATAAATCTTCGTACTCCAACATCACATGATATTCTAATTCTGCCTTCCTTTTTGTGGACTCGCTGGGCTCCAGTACAGCTGCCATGGCCGTGAGTTGGCAGTTCCTGCACCTCCCTGCATCTGCCCGGATGGGTTTTATTGTATAGGTGATTGGCTTCTTTTCTCTAATAGCTTTTAACACTCTATTCTTACAGTGGATTTCTGGAATCTTGACTGTTATAGTTATAGGCCTTGGTATAGGTCTTTTTGATAATGACAAATGAGGTCTGTATACCTCACTTATCTGTATGTCAAATTCTTTTTGCATGAGTGGGAAATTTTCTGCCATGATGTCTGTGGATGGATTTTTTTTTTATGTCATTTGCACTATCTCCTGTTTTGTTCATTGGCTCTGATCACTCTTACGTTATTTTTCTTTGAATTATCCAGCAGATGTTGGATTGATTTTTTTGTGCTCTCTTGCTATTTTTAAGAAATCTTTCTTGTCGTAATCACTATCCACAATCCTGTCTTCTGTATCTGAGATTCTGTGCTCACATTGGCTCATTACATGGTGGATACTTTTAATAGAATTTTTAATCTCCTGGATATCTGATTGAATCTGTTTCATAGATTCTGTTTCTTTCTTATTTTGTGTGTTCATGGTTCCCATCATTTTCCTACATGCCTCTATTTTTAAAATCTGTGTTTGCTCTAGAGTAACCATGTCTTTCACTATGGTTACTATCTCTGTAGGTATCTGAGAAATTATTCCTTCTTTTTTTATAATTTTATTTAAAGAGAAAAAAAAAAAAACAAAATAAAACAGAATAAAGGGTAGCGACAATACAGTATTCCAAGGAAAAAAGGAAAAGTACAACAATAAAACCTAAGAAATTATTACTTGATAATTACATACTGACTTCTTGGAAATAGTTGTTCGAATTACAAAGTTAAGACATGTAAAGTAGACATTCAAACAGTGAGACTGTTAATAGTTCTGCTCCACGATCTGACAAAAACAACAATATGGTCATCCATCTTACCCACTCAAATATACATGCAATTATATCAATAGGGTAAAATTAAACACAACAAAACAGAGCAAAGTGGATCACAAGAAAGCAATGTAAGACATAAATTTCAAAACTAGACAATTGGAGATATTCATTCTCTATCATATTGACTCTTGTTTTCTTCCAAATAGTTGTGCATATTGTCACATATAGGGAATTCACATGAAACAACCTAGTATGGAATTGATCTGAACAGGACGAGGAGGGCATTACAGGTCTTCAAGACCAGACATTAGGGAAGCCATGAATGGCTGTCATAGTGTCTCTCATTCTCCTCAAAACAGCTGTCCATACCTTAATGTGTATTGAACTTAAACAAGGCAAAGCAAGCTAAGATCACTTTGAACAAAAAGTGATAGTTTTGCTGGACTTCACATCATGACATTATGGAAT